>BMAO01032075.1:0-19507 GCA_019973975.1 Trichonephila clavata
TTTTCTGTTCTGATACATTACTGTCATCCAAGTTGACTATAAGTATCATAAATACCATGTAAAAATGTGTCAATACATTAAAATATGGCTTTGGTAATACATCATTATACGACATTTCGAAAAAATTTCATTAGTGTTTTATAAATTCACATGTAAACACAATTTCTTTAAAGTATCAGAATTAAAAGGATTCTTAAAATATTACATAAATGGTATCCACAACAATAACAGGAAAACTGATTTATGTTTTTAAACATGAAATTTGTGTATTTTTTTTGTATGTAACAAGTTTTGTGCAATGAAAAAGGGCATTGCATTTTGGGATATATTTATGTTCCTTTTACTAAGAAACTATTGAAAACAAAGCTTAAAAATTTGTGTGTACATTAAATAAACATTTATCTTTATACAGAAGTGAAATTTTTCTTAAAAAAAATTGATCAGCATGTTTAAAAATGTAATTTTGTACAGTAGAATAATGAATTTTATAAAAAGTTTCCTTTTCTATGTTACGACATCTGCTTTTCAGCTAAATGTCTGAGGAATATCTCAAAAATTTCACTTCAGTATATATAATATAAATGCAATATAAAATAAATACTTTCCAGTTCATGCATACAATTAATTTATAGAGAAGAAGACACAAATTAAAAAAATATAATCTATATAAGACAGTAATACCTGATTATATGCCACTTCGAAAAATTTCTTTTAGTGTTTTGTATATTCACATATAACACAATTTCTTTAATATAAGAATTAAAAAGATTATATAAATATTACATAGATAGTATCCAAAACAACAAGAAACCTATTTTTGTGTTTTTTAAACATGAAATTTATGATTTTTTTTTGTATATAACAAGCTTTCATGCAACGCATTTTGAGATATATTTGTGTGTGCATTAAATAAACATTTATTTTTATACAGAAGTGAAAATCTTTTTTTAAAAAATTGATCAGCCTGATTAAAAGAAAATAATTTTTGCAGAGTAAAATAAGAAATTTAATAAAAATTTTCCTTTTCTGTGTTACGACATATGCCTTTTTAGCTAAATGTCTGAGGAATATTTCAAAAATTTCACTTCAGTATACACAAGAATATATATGAAATATAAAATAAAAATTTCCAGTTCATGCATACAGTACATTTATAGAAAAGAGAAAACACAGTTTAAAAAGAAAATTTTTAGAAAACAGTAGCTTTTATATAAATTTTACCTCATCAAAAAGATCCTGCACTGTAGCCGGTTTTTACCTTATTTTTCTTAATATCATCTTCTTTTTTTTCTTTTTCTTCTTTTATCTTTTCTAATTTTCTTCGCTCTTCCAGAAAAAGCATACACTGCTTTCATTAACCTTTCTCTATCAAGAATTTCATGGCACTTACCGAATATTCTCCAGGCTCGACTCCCATTTTCTGCAGCATTTTTAATTTGGATACATTATCATCATTAAAAGAACAAACAGCATCATAAACACCAAGTGAAAGTGTTTCAATCTGTACAAATGTTGTTTTAGGAACACGTGACCATATGACATTGTGAAAACTTTCATTCGGGTTTTGTGTTTTTCCATGCAAACATTTTCTTAACAGACAGGATGGGAAAGATCTCTAAATATAGGACGCATTGCTTCTACATCAGCGACCAGAAGACTATTTTTATGCTTGTAAGACTTACCTGATGCTTCAGCCTTTTTATATCCACACCATGAATCTTCACCATCAGGACAAAAACCATGTTGAGGATATTCATCTGTTGACAGCTTATGCAGAAAAATGGCCCAGATATTTTGCGCATGTTCTGAACACTGGTGTAATTTCTCTGAATAGCTGATCCATAGTAAAACTGTAAGTTATCTATTTCATGCACAGTCAAATGATTTTTTCCACTTAAACACTTACCGTCCGACAAGATTTGCCATTTCAATTGAGATTTTAATCGGCGTAATCTTGTTCCCATGCGCTTCATGACATGTCCAATGCACTCCAATTTTTCAATTGGGTATTCATCTCTATAGATGTTTTTCTTTCTAACAGCGTCAAATGCTTTGCAATCTCCATCCCCTAAGTAAATTATATATCGGGCATTATGCAAAGATAATGACCGTTGAAAAATTTTAGACGCACCTTGAATTTCCATGGCTCCACTAGATCCAACGTAATTCCTTTTACAATCCTTTTGATGAGAAGGTAAGTTTTTACATATGCAATATTTTGAAAGAATATCAACATCTATCACCTTACCTGTATCCATGCTGGTCACAGTAACTACACATTCAATGATGAGTAACCGCGTTTCTGCCATGTCCCATCTACAGCGACTGCAATATTATTATTACCTTCATTTTCACAAATAGCTTCCTTCGCAGCATTTTGAATGGAGTCCTCGTAAACAAGTTTTGCAGCATTTAAATTCGCTTACCGTAAGGAGAAAACCTTGTAGGTGGTTGAGGAAGATTCATTATGCCGCAAAACATTCTCCAGCTTCTGCACTTTTCCAATGGAACGCATAGCATATACAAACCTGGTATTTATTGTAACAATTTGCGTTCCTTCATGAAAATTTGAAAAAGAGAATTCTACACGATATGGACAAGCACAACATTTCAGGACAAATGTAATAGCCAGTCCAGACTTACCTTTTAAGACTTGCATGTCTAAGCCACTGTTACACATTTTACAGTGAACTTCATTCTTGAAAACAAATGCCAGAATATTCAAATTCATAATGGCATTAATAATACCTACACTTTTGTCATAGGAAGAAAAACTTTCATTTAAATTGGGAATTTTCTTTTCTTTTGCACATGTCTCCTTTGAGACATGTGCATGTCCAGCTTGAGGATTGACACAACTGTCGTTAGTATGGTTGAAAGTATTCTTACCTTTATAAAACGTACGTTTACGTTTTTTTGAATACTCTGTTCGATTTCGGCATATTAAATTAAAAATTTCAAAATTTTTTGATTTTCAGAAATTTGAAATATCGAAATATTCAAAACGCTAAGAAGAAAAACGTGTATTCTCTCCAAATTAGGTAAACAACCCTAACAGTTACGCTTGCAGTGAATCTACAGTTAACTGCGTATGAATAAATAAAACAGAGAGTGGCTTTGGAAAAGCTTCCCAGATTTAAAAGGTCAATGTTTACATTTGTATCTGTCAAAGGGGGCGTGGCTCATCAGCTGATTATTTTTTAAAAAATAATTTTAACATACTTTTAATTAGTAAAATGGCAAGTATGTTATATCATTGGAAAGGTCCTGATTTGGGGATTTTAGAAACATCAAAAACTCAAAATCGATTTCCCGAAGGTGTTTACCCTACTGACGAAATATCGATGAACATCAAACAATACAACGGTCCTTGACAAACCACTATGTATTTAAATACATTTTTCTCTTAAGGGGATACAGTACGATTCAACTGACAAAAATCGGTCAAAAAATCAAATTTAATTTTTTTTAGCTTAAAGTATTTTTTATATATATTTTTAATAACCTCACCAAAAAAAAAGTTCGAAAGCTCTAAACTTAAAAAACGCAGAATTATGACAGCTTTTGCGTTCGTTTTTATTCACATCCCTGAAGCAAATCAAATCTTTAAACTTACTTATCTCAGAAAGATATAATACCAAGTTTGTCTTCATTTAAAATGCTAAGACTTTTTTCTGTTGTGTAATGCTTTGATTTTTTTTACCTATTGCTAATAGTACGTGTAACAAAAGTTGGTATGCATTTCTGAATCAAAGTAATACTTATTTTTTAAAATTAATTGAACTCAGAATTTGTACATTTTTTAAGGAATTTTCAATAAGCGTTCATAAAAAGAAGTATTGTACAAATACCAATTATGTTATCGCAAAACCCATACCAACTTTTGTTAAACATAGTTTGACATACTTGTAAATCAAATTTCATGCATGTACGTAACTTTTTGCAGGAGGAGTAGCATTTTAAAATAACTTCACAAATTTTAGGATTTTCCCTTAAGAATTAAATGGCTAGCTTTTTTTAAAAAAATTGAGCAAAAATCTGTTTTATATAGTACACTCACATAGGAGAGAACCAAAAAAAATTTTAAAAATCCTTAAATTAAAAATTTTTTTAAATCGCACCATGCCCTCTTAACATGAAATGTAAGTTGCTTAACACGAAAGGATTTTCTTTTTGAAAATACACGAAATACAAAAAACACCAGCCGCGTAGGCGAGTTTTAAGGGGTGAGGTCTAAGAAAGTTTTTGTATCATTGAACTGTCCTACTGTACCATCGAAATAATTCGTTGCAGTCGATGATGATAATGCGTAGACTGTCCTAATTATGGCAGAAAAATACATTTTGGAGTTTGTCTCAAAGGTAAAAATATCATTCATATAGATTCCGACGACGAAAATGGAATGAATAAAGCAACTCATGTTTCCACGTCCTCCGGAATGAGGAACATCATGAAAAGAATGCGCTGCTATTTAGACGCACATTCCAATAGGGAAATGAGTAACAAAATATTCTACATCGAACAATTAGTTGACAATTTGATACTAAAAAAGAGAATGCAAAAATATATATATATATATATATGATTGTTTCTAAAACTTCAATAAATAATTTGTTCTTCAAAAAATTGAAAACTATGCATTAACTTTCATTAAGTTCATGTAAATATTTAAGTTTAATTGAGTTTTATGAAATACATCCATATATACATATTTATGAAAATGAAATGTACTCTAATAAGCTTAATTGTGTTAAGTATATCTGTTTTGTAATATACATTACCACGAAATTCTTTTAGCACGAAAAAATATTTCAGTTCCCCTCAGTTTCATCTTAACTTATTTCCATTATATGTGAGCGTTATCGAAAGAATTCATTTTGTACGACGATCAGTCTTTGTTCATTAAAGGGAACAGAAAGTCTAAGACACCATTTTACTGAGGAGTTATTGTTTATTAGGATAAGGCTTTGAAACCAAGGCTTACCACGGTAAGGCTTTGAGGATTACCAGGCCTGTTAGAAACAATAGTTCTGTACCACATTCATTTGACAAATATACCAGAGCAGGAATCTCATTATACAACCCTCACAACTTTAAGCCTCCACGCATATAACTTGCACCATTCCCTTTAAACCAGGGTTGTGCATTACCAACGCATCAACCTGAGGATTTCCGAGCCATTTTGAGGTGACCGCCGGAAGATTAGCAGTTATTACCTATAAATCGAAATATATTCAAGGTTGGCTGACAGTATACAGACTAAATCTTCTACTGATTTTAATAATGAGCACTAACTTTAGATGAGAATGTGTTTTAGTTTTTCATTACTTCGTGAGAAAGGCGTCATTTAAGGTATCTGAACGCGTTGAAAATGACCACATTCAGTCAAGACAGATATTTCTGTTGTTTGTTTCATTGAACAAAGCTATCTTTTGACTTTACTAAACATACTTTGTTTTGTTTCTACGCTACCTAGAGGCCAAGTTACAATCGATTTTATAAAGTTAGAAAATCCGAAAGTGGGTTTTTGATCTACCAAAAGTGGGCATTTAAATTGTTCAAAATCTATCAAGGTGAGTCTGATAACTCAAAATGTTACGAATGTATTTCTAAAAAATTTTTAAAAATTATATTTATGTTATTTTCTAGAGAATGTGCTAAAATATTTCTTATTGTGTGAATACTTTTTGAGTTATGGCATCATAAGAAATGGTCTCATAAGAAATGTAACATTTCTTAATGTTTATTCATTCAGCTCTAAGATTTTCTAATTTGATTGAATATTTGATTCAATTAAATAAATTTACTCGTTTAATGAATTGTAAAGAAAATCTCACCTTCTCTTATTTGAGACAGTTCGAAAAAATGTAATTATCAAAACAAATTGAAAGAAATTAAAACTTCTAATTCTTGATTAATTTATATACATTAGAAAAAACAAAGACGTAGTAATCTAACAAATTATAACCACAAAAATTTTTATGCTTAGTTAAAGTTTTAAAAGCGTTTGAATATATCAAGAAGCCCTAATACATCAATTATCATTATTTTTATATTGAGTGTTTATCAACACCTCAAGTAAGACAACAGGAGGGCTATTAGCTATAGTTCTGTAATTTTGTACCACTGTCAAGAGATGAGAAAGATCACCTGAGCTGTCAACCCACTCTCTTAAATTATACACCACGCCAACGGGTAAATTTGAGTATCAATAGCTTCAACGTATATCAGTCTCTTAACATGGCAGGTCCTTAAGTGACATCAGGATTTGAATCTGAGACTCAACAACGTCAGCCACGAGTTCGAGACCATGCCTATTATTCTACAGTAGCCATTCTTATTTTGATATTAAGTGATAGTTTTAGTAATTATACTTAATTAAAATATTTTTAGGTAAATTAATATATTAGAGCAAAAGGACGTTTAATTTGTATTGAGATCGAATTTAATAATATTTCTTATTTATTTCAGTCCAGTACTAAATATTTTACCTTGTACACTTGAAATTTCTTTTACTTTCATTTTCTTTTTGCATAGATATATAATAAACACAATTTTATTTATACGTCAATACTTATGCATATGATTATTTTGTAAAAAATGTAGGCTTGAAAAGCATTTATTGTTTGCTTTTTATTTTATATATAGTACTGTCTCGTTATATTTCCCCAACTGCAAATACACTCAAGAGCCAAAACATTATGACCACCTGTCAATAACGAGTTGCCCCAGCTTTGGCGCGCAACACAGCTTCATCCCGCCTTGGCATGGATGCCACAAGTCCTTGGTAGATGTCCGGAGACAGATTGTACCAGGTGTTTAAGCAACGGTCACGCAAATCCTAGATATTGCGAATTGGTGGTCTTTGAACTCTGAGCTGCCGTCCCATGACATCCCAAATGTGTTCTATCGGATTAAGATCCGGGGAGTTTGGTGGCTAGAACATTTAGCATCATTTTAGAAAATTCAGCATCATGTTCCTGGAACCACTCCAACACAATTTTAGTCCTGTGACACGGGGCGTTGCCCTGTTGGAACAATCCATTTCCAGCTGGAAAAACAGAGGCCATGTAAGGATGCAACTGGTCCGCAATGATGTTCAGATACCTGTAGCATTCATGGTCTCCTCTACCACAACCACGGGTCCCAGAGACACCCAAGAGAACGTCCAACAAAGCATAATACCGCTACCATCGGCCTGTGTATGACCTACTGTACAATGAGGGAGCAACTGTTCGCTTAGAAGACGGCGTATCCTGACACGGTCATCGCCGTGATGAATGACAAATCGTGATTCATCTGACCATACCAACTCTCTCCCACTGATCCATGGACCAGTCGTGATGTTTCAGGCCCGGCGACGTTGGCGATGACGCTTGGTCAGCAAAGGCACACGAGTGGGACGTTTGCTGCGTAGCCCCATATCCAACAGTGTGCGCTGAACAGTGTGCTCCGATACTATTCTACTTGACACTGCATTATATTGGGCTGTCAGCTGAGCCACTGTCTGGCTCCGGTTTTGCTTCACCATGCGAGACAGTCTCCGAAAACCTTTTTCTTGGATAGCGTGTGGACGTCCAACACCAAGTCGTCTACTAATGGTTTCACCGTCATTTATCCACTTTTCATAGGTACTAACAACTGTAGATCGTGAACAACCCACGAGTCGTGCAGCTTCGGAAATACTTGTTCCGAGCCTTCGAGCCATTACAATCTGCCCTCTATGAAAGATGCTTAGTTCCGCAGCCTTTCCCATCATACACAGAAGTAAGTGAAAGAATGAATCTTCAGACTCACCAGCAGCAGTTAAATATCACTTCCACCTGATCACTTGTCTTCCAAGTCATGCAGATGAGTTCATTGCGAAATGTAGGGGTGGTCATAATGTTTTGGCTCTTGACAGTATATTGAGATTGAATTTAGTAATATTTTTTACTTATTTCAGTACATAGAGTACTAAATATTTTACCTTGTACACTTGAAATTTCTTGAACATTTTTATTGATACGTCAATACTTATGTATATGATGTTTTGTAAAAAATGTTGGCTGAAAAAGTATTTTTTGTTTGCTTTTTATTTTATATATATTACTGTTTCGTTATATTTCTACAACTGCAAATATATCTTTGCATGTTAGAAAAGACATTTGGATTTAGATATAGCCTATTTTTAATTTATATTACATAATTTTTACATATAGGAATAAATTATTAAATTCCATAAGAGTACTACAACTGTTTTTATTTTATCCCATGAAAAGATTAATTTATTATTAAGATTTATTTTAAAAAGATTTATTAACATAATCATCTCCAATAAAACACTTTTTTTACCTCTTCAATTTCTTTTCTTTCCGAATCAAAGCTGAATTATAACAATATAGAAGAGAAAGTGCTTTTTTTTCAGTATCCTTTCAAATTCTCTTTATAATTGTAAGACAAGGGAAATTAAATCTGTCTTTCTAGTGATATATAAAAAAGATTTATTTAAAGCAGACATACAATTTAGTTTCTCTTATCTGAATTAATTCTCTAGCCTAAGAATAGTATAATAAAACTTCTCAGGAAATTAAACTAAATCAAATGTAATTTACTTAAGCTTCTCTTTATTATTCAGACTAAAACCTTTATTTCTTTTTCTTTTCTTTTTTAAGCTTATTCCAGTTTTTAAAGAAAAAGAGGTTTTTAAAACTATCTTTAAATAGTTTACCTTACACAATAAATTTCTAGGATATGTTTTATTAGTTTTATCTAAAGTATTTTTTTCGTTGTATAAATAAATAAATAATCTAATTTTGACTGAAGTAGGGAATTTGGTAAATAATTTTTTACACATTTATTTTTTTGATCTTTAGTGATATATTTTTATTTGTTTGTTTATTAGAAGCGTATACAGTTGTCCAACAGAAAAGTAAGCTATCTTATTTGCCTACTTTTTCAAAAATATAGTCTTAAAATACTTTTTTTTTGCATTGTTTTTTGAGCATCAAATTTTCAACTAATTGTTCGATGTATTATATTTTGCTACTCATTTCACTATTGAAATGAGCGTCTAAATAACCGTGCATATTTTTCATGACGTTCTTCATTTCGGATGACGTGGGAACAGGAGCTACATCATTCATTTATTTCCATCATCGGAATCTGCATCAATGGTATTTTTAAGTTTCGATCTAACTTCAAAATGTCTTTATCTGTCTTTGGCTAATGTACGCACACCCCTAATTAGAGCTGTACACACATTATCATCATTTACTACAACGAATTCTTCAGATAATGCAATATAAGAGTCCGATCCGAGGGCGTTTTCCGTATTTTGTTCATTCTCGGGTGGGAAATTTTCACGTTAAGTGATTTTTCGTTTTGTATTGAGAGAAAAAATGCAACAAAACACATATTAGTTTTTTGGGAACGTTGTATTATTTCATGCTAACCATTTTTCCATCTTAAGCGTTTTTGCGTTAAATATGTTTTTTGTATTAAGATTTTCTCTATTTTACTATATAATTAAATATTTACCTATATCACTGACGCACAAACACAGATAGATAGATATATGAAAAATGTCCTCTTTATTTGTTCATTGGTAGCAAGTAATAATATAAATAATAATAAAGATAATAAATTTCAAATATAATATTAATAATATTTTACTGAGATAAAATGTTTCACTATTGTCTGATTGGCTGTACAATATTTGGGAATATCATGTAATGGAATATCATACATTTATTGCTCACACATAGTAAATCGTATTTCTAAGAATGTGGCATTTTTTCTGATTAATTGCCTCGTGGCTGTTACTTCCCCATTGTTTCAGTCATTTATTTGCTGCATAGTTTATGAAAGTATTTCTTGTGACACAATTATCCTTCTTTATTAAAAAAAAGTCCATGAACTTTCCGCATTTATTTCTCTTACAATGTAATGTAAGGAATTCAAAGCAGTTATACGTGGGATGTTGCTAAAATTTTCAAAGTATGACGTCACCACGGATCTTTACTTAACGATCATATATCAAATGGTATCGACATTTTAGATTACTGAAATCAATAAGTACAGCGAACTAATATCAAGGTCATATAAGATTATATTCCCTTTCAATTTAACCCCTTAAGTACTATGGACGTATATACACGTCCTCGTCCTCTTGAGCTGGCGCCTTTAGTGCCCCGGACGTGTTTACTCGTCCTTCCAAAAGATTACTTTTTGCATTGCGCTTCTCTGTTTAAAACTAGTTCCACATTTTAGGATACAATAAAATGATATTGACAGTGCTTCTAAAGAATTTACTTATTTCAGAGAAGAGATGGGGAAGGAAGTTGTAAGGGTATATTGCAGAAACGATAAAATTCAAAGCCAAGCAGTTTCTCCCCCCCCCATTTGCGTGTGCTCTTTTCTCTCCTTCATTTGCAGTCATTTTCTCTTACCGTGCGTAATAGGAGCTTTTTAATTTTTATGTACGATTGCACTGATTATGATAATGGTTTATGTGTTCAACCATATTTCAGAATATATCACAGGACAGATAAGTTATAATTTACTTTTTTATTATATTGTAACTCTAGAGATTAAATTTCTTATTTCCATTTTATTGATTTATCCTTTTCTTTCTTTTTTAAAGTAAAAGTGAACAATTTTTAGGTGGAAAAAACACGCCTTTTCTTTTTCCTCAACACCCATCCACTTAACAATGCGCGCCTGTGGTAAAAACAGTAACTCTGGAGGGTGAATTTCGCAACTTTTCGTCGGCAGTTAAGGAGTTAAAAGAAGAAAAAAGGGAAAAAATAAATAAGGATATTAGTATTAAAAATCACAATTTCTCTTCCCGAGGTTTGGCAACAGTACTAGTATCCATCACTGAATGAGGGGTAGTCAGCAACACCTTCTGTACAACAATTCAACACATGCCAGCTCCATCGACGATCTTATCAAGGAGGAAAGGTGGTTAATGATTAATTTTTTTTCTTGCGGAAGATGTGATATCTGCTCTGGATACTAGCCATCTCTTCCATCACTATATACTCAATAACAACGACCGTCAGTGTTAGCGTTGATGGATATCCCAATCTTTTGTAGTCTCATAAAAGAATTCTTCCCTGTTTGAAGAGATCTATCAATTCGTAGATCTTACTTTGCGTTAAACAGCTGTCACCATACAGCGCTGGCATGCGACGAATAGTTTATTCATGTTTCACAACTTCCGCAAACAAAAAGCGAATGACTGCCCTCCTTGGTGTAGGGCGATAATGGAGCTGACATGTTGAACGGACTGCTACGCCCCGACGACTACAAAGAAAGGCGAGTGACATGTTGTATAGACATGTTGGCGAATATCCCCCATTAAGCGCTGGATATTAGCACTATTACCAAGCCTTGGGAGGAAAAATTGCAGAATTACCTTTACTTTTTGACTTTCCTCCGCATAAAATAATAATTTTATATATTTTTATACATTATAGAAAGCAAAATTTGTTTTTAAAAGAAATTATTTCTTAGCATACAGAAAAAAATCAGACGTGAAGATAAAATTCAACGACAGAGAAAATTTAATTACTTTTATTCGCGAAAGAAAAGTTCCATTTGCAGTTGAAAGATTTCTTTTTCCTTTTTATTCGATAGCATTTCGAACAAAAATGATTTTAATTAAATATCTTGGGAATTCAAACTAGCAAATTGGCATCGGCTTCTGAAGCGTTAATTCGATTTTCGTAGATTTTTTTAAGTTTCAATGTAAATTTTAAGAAAAGAAACCAATTAATTTAACTTTAAATTCTTCTTCGTTAGAAGTAAAATAAAGTTCGATCATTTTTCTTTTTAAGCTCATCAAATGCAAATGTATTTGAATTTTTTTTATTTTCATAGTATACCTTATAATGTTTATTTTAATCGTTTTTGCCTTTTACTAGTTTTACGGATTTTGTATAATTTATGCTTAATTTGTCTTAGAATAGTGTATATAATTAACGACTAGGTGTTTTATAAGTTAATATTACTTTCTATTATGTTTATTTTATCATAAAAACTGTACCATATATTCACACGCAACACCACCATCCTTACATATAATGACGTTTCAATGTGAACTTGGCGAAATATTGTAGCTACAATCAAGTTGGCATCATTTTTGGCAACCGAATTTGGAAAGTAGATAACCTTTTTGGTGACTGGTGACCATGTTATCGACCATTCTCTACGACTTGGTTAGCATAACGATGCCTTTCGAAATTACTGGAAAAAATCTATAACATCATGGCCAATGACATAAGCAGATTTTTCGAAGAAGCACTGGAAGGTAGCTCTGCAGACTATAAATAGCGATCGCTTTTAAAAATTGCCTCAGTAATTCTTCAGCGGTTGAAGACTTCACTAGACTACGACCCAGTGATCCCTTGTGGTTAATCTTTATCATTATGTCAGCGTTTCTCAAAGTGTGGGGTGCGCCCCCCCTCATAAGGGGCGTGATAACTCTACGAGGGAGACGCGACCATCTTGAAAAGTCGAAAACTAAAGATTATTTAAGAAAATTACTAATTTACTGAAATAAACAAACAAAATACATTCTGACATAATAAAAAAATAAAAGACATATTTACGCTGATATAATGCACTTATAAATGTATCAATACTGCATAATGTAATTTGTAATTAATTTAGCAATACTAAGTTAAGAACAAGTTTAATAATTTCTAATGCCTCCCATGATTTTGTCATATACAAAATTATATACAAAAATTAACACTTATCTTGATAATTTTTACGGTACATAATTAATACCTTGGCTGCCGATTAAAAGTTATGCAATTCGCTCCACAATGCTACTGTTTTCCAAGTATGCATGCATATGTGATGTATTGGGGGGGGGCGAAGAAAAAGAATAACCAAGCAAATCCTCTGAAATAAGTAAAACTTTCGCAAGCACTGTTAAGTCCCATTTATTGCATTCCATTGCCTTCGGAATAATTTTATGAACAGCAGTGCACAGAAAAGATCGTACATCGCAAAGACGTATATATACGTTTAGTGGAAATAACGCTTTGGCTGAGCGAGACGTTTATATACGCCCTTAAGACGTTTAAATCGTATTGTAGCTTTAGCATCAAAGTCAAGACATTGTTATTGTATGGAGAGGGGGGGGCGTTGAAAATTATGATTGAATATTGGTCACAAACATTAGAAGTTTGAGAAGCACTGTATTACGTATTTGTGTTTTTAGACGATGGAAGTTGTGTCTGAGTGCTCTTAGAGTCCTCGAGATGTGAGAGCCTTCTGGAACATGAGAATTTTACTGCATTTTAAGGATTGTTTCTCAACCATAAATTTGAGCGCTGTTAAAGAATTGTTTTGTTCTTTTTTACTATTAGCATAAACTCCACCAACCGCTATCTACGCAACGAAATAAATATCAGAGTAAAAATTCCGTTGCATTAAATATTTCTTCATAATATTTAATAGGGCAAGATTATAAGAAATAGCTTATATCAGCGTTTCTTAAACTGTGGTGCGCGTCGTCCTTGCGGGGGGGGGGGTGACATTTGAATCAATAAAGGTAGCGTGATTTGAAATATAATAATTTAGTTTAATTAAGTCACAGCTATTATTTACATTAATTTACAATTTAGTATTATTAGATGATTTTAGAGTCCCAAATTTCTATAGATGTGAGGGAGGGATCTTAGTGTCCGTTCACTGCTAAGGTTTTGCTTCCAACTCTCCTTTCTCTCACGACCCTCTCTCGGTCTCTCCGGTTGACCGTTGTCGGCGTCTTTTTCTCTCCCTACATCCGGCCGTGGGTGGAATCGGCTTCTCCTTGTGTCAAAGGTTGCCGGGGCTAACCAAGGCACGTCCGTCGCAATATATTAGCGACTGCAGGTGTCTTTGCACATGTGGTTTCGTTACAGGGGCATGAGAACTCTACAAGGTGGACGCGAGCATATTGAAAAGTCTAAGACAAAAGATTATTTTAAAAAGAAATTATTAATTTACTGAAAGTAAACAAGAAAAAAAGATTCTGACATAGCAAAAAATAAATTATCACTTACACTGATATAATACACTTATAAATGTATCAGTATGGCACAATGTATTTTATAATTAATTTAACAATACTAAGTTAAGAACAAATTTAATAATTACCAGTGGCCTAATGGGCAAGTCATATATAAAATTATATACAGAAATTAACGCTTATCTTGATAATTTATACGGTTTATAAATAATCCCTTAACTACCGATTAAAAGTTACGCGATTCGCTCCACAATGCCTCCGTTTTCTACGTAAACGCGCGTAAGTGATGTATTGTCGGAAGGAAAGGAATAAATAAGGAAATCCTTTGATATAAGTAAATTCTTCACAAACTCTGTCAAGGTCCTTTTATTGTATTCCAAAACCTTCGGAATAATTTTATGAATAGCAGTGCACAGAAAAGATCATACTTCGGAAAGAAGTTTATGTACGTCCGGGGCATTTAACGCATTGAGTGAGACGTATACACAGGTGGCACTTAAGAAAAATAGTATTTTAGCTTTAGTGCCAAAATATAGTCTTACTGAATTCAATGCATTGCTACTTGTACGGAGGAGATGCAATGAAAATTATGATTGAATATTGGGTCGCAAATATTGATGGTTTGAGAAACACTGGCTTACATTTAAAAGTAAAATTTTCAACTTAATAAAAAAGTATTACTAAATTAATCAAAAACTTATTTTTGATTTAAAATTTCTGTTATTATAAAGCATAAGTAGCCTTATATTTTTGTGAAAACATCTGCTTTGTATAATATGTCATGAAATATTAAAAAAAAATATTGTTCAATTTGTTTTGACTCGCATTTTTGTAAAATTATTCATCATAATATCTACCAAGTTATTTCATTTTTTTTATGAAAAAGTCATTTTCATTATGACCGGTATAGTCATAATGTATTGGAATTTTACATAACGATAATAAATTTGAATCTAAGTAAAAGTTGTTATGCATATGTTTGATATAATGCAAGTAGTTTTAGGGGATGCATACGACGCAGATCATTAGAATAAGAAAAGAAAAAAAAAAACGGTATTTCATGTACTAAATACAAGCTTCTCTTGTTTACACGAGGCTACATCACCATAAGCATTAATTAATCACATGAATATAAAGTCATCTGCGATAAAACCTTACTTTACTTTTCATCAATTAACATTTGTGGCTTTTTATTCTTCATGTAATCATGAAACTGAAATTGCACACTTTAATTAAACATGTTGCTGTTGGTGTTTTTTTCCGACACGTTAAAGAGGACGGAATGTTTCGAGAAACAATTATAAATATATTTTCTGATTCTCCAAAAGTTCTTGTCTTGTCTATAGATTTAGTGCATTTCTACATAAGCCCCAATAACAAGCAAAAGCGAGGCCAGCTCAAAAGTTTGTAAAGTTTGTACTGTGGTGATACATCACGTTTAAAAGAGATGCAGGAATGACCTTGCTGTCAAAAAATATGGTCTGGTGTTAATTGGGTTAGCGGACAATTTCTGCAGAGGAGATAAGATCGGGAATAATCTGGAAATATTCCCATACTTTTGAAATGACCCGTAAGGAGTCTTGTTTCTGTAGACGACTCACTTTTCTAGGGCAATGGAGCTCTGGGATAGTTGGTTTCATGAAACACTGGTTAGAAATTTCTCGCTTGGTGACTTTGGTGACCTCCGAGGTGACAGTGGAAAGCTGTTTCAAGTCCTGGATCCAAAGAGAATGGTGAATGCTTTTGTCAGGTTGGTATCTTCATTACAAATGGCCTCGAGAACTGATTTTGAGTATGAGAAAATTAACGAGTTTGATTTTGAATTTTTCTGATATTTTTTTTTATTAATTTGACTCTGTTTTTCTATTTTTAACACCTTTTATAAGCTTCAGTTATATGTAACGGAATCTTTGAACTCAGTTTTTACCCACTTTAAATGGTCAGACTAATTCAAAATTTTTCTCATTTGTATAGAACCGATGACAATACAATCATTTAATAATTTTGTTCCATTGTCCTGACCAGGATCAGCAGTATTAACATTTTCCCATTTTCAGATCTCATCCCGCATCTGGCGACTAATTTCATATCCCATTTCCAGATTTGGCAACTAAAAGATTAAGTTACATTTTAGTTCGATTAACTATAAGAAAGTGTTTTTTAGTTTTTTTAAACTGTAATTTATAAAATATTTTCTTGACATATTTCTTAGTTTCAACATGCTTATTAGTCAGATCCTGTGCTGGATGCAATAGTTAACCATCTCACCATATAATTTGTCAATGAATCCCTCTTTGAAGAACTTGATGCAATTGAAATTACATTAATTGTTAGATGAGTAAATAAAAAGAATTTAGTACCACAAGATGTCCTGAAGGGTTAAAGACCATAATCTGTGGCCGTAGCAGCCTAATGGCCATAGTCATGGTCACGAGGTCATGACAGTCGAGTTTCAAGTTCGAGCCGTAGTGTCGCTAAAGACCTGCTGTGTAGAGTTGATGCTCGTTAGAACTGTTTTGTCTCGAAGTCCTACTGCTGGCTTTATAAGGTAATTTGTAAATGAGGGAGTGCCAGCTCAGGTGCTGCTTCGCTACTTGACAGGGGTACACAATATCGAGGTACATATCCAAACGTCCTTCGTGTGCTCACTCAGGACCATATTCAATTAAATAAAATCCCTTTTAAGAAAACTGAAGTAAAGAATCATAGCATGCACAAATATATATTAAAAATATTCTTATGCTTGAAATTGGACTTAATTGATTCGAATTCTTTTGTCCCTATCAGATCAAATTCAATATATGTATTTAATTAATGTTACTGTATTCCATTCATCAAATTTAATGTTTTCAGAGAGTAATAAAGTCCCAAATAATAAAACCTAATGGGGGGGGGGGTTAAATAAGAAAAGCAGTTAATTTCCGGAATTTATAGATTTAAAAATAAAATTTAATACATTTAATAATCGTAAAATTGTCTGAAGAGTTAATTTTAAGTACATATATTAAAATAAAGAAATGATTTAAGTAAAGTTCTGTGTAAGAACATAGTATTGTAGTAAAAAAGAAAAAGGAAATAAGCTGAGCAATAAATTTATTTCCCTCTCTGCATAAAAGTTAGTTTATGCACTTCATAAAATATTTTGAAATGAATTTACAGCAGTAAATTATATCAAAGGTTTATATTTATAAATTGAAAATAGTTGGCAAATAAAATTATACCTTAACACTGACATAAATTAAGATTTAACGAGTGTTCTCCTAAACATTTAATTAAAAAGAAAAGACTAAAAAGATTTAAAAAAAGACTACAGAAAGGAACTCAGAGGTATTTTAAATAAGCTTTCATAATAATCTGAATCGTATAAGTTGTGTACATTATCTTTTTTGTCAATATAAAATAGTTCTGTCAATTAGACTAAAACAAAAATACTTTCAATATTTGATCATTTACAATATCTAAGTTAAAACATTCTTTTCCGTATTGTCCAAATAGATATTTAGCATGGGTATTTTAGAAGATTGAAGAAATTATTTAATAAAAAAATATGTGAAACAAATGAAATTTAGCATCATTTTTATCTTTTTCAATGAACTAATATGTTTCTTATTTGTTCCAATCAGTTCAAATTTCTTTTAAACTTATTACGGATTAACTTTCCCACAAAAAATGTTCAAATAATATTATAACACATTAAAAAATTTCAGAAATAAATTAAATTAATTTTTTTCTTAAAAACACCCAAATTAATCGGTATGATACATTGAACAGTACCAAAATATTAAAGCATTTTAAATGTAATTAAATATTTAGCTCGCAAAAGAATGTGTATGGAGGGTGGGGGAGCAGTAATTTAAATAGCCTTAGGAAAGCAATCTTGTGTGTTTTCCAATCATTCTATAACATTTCTTAACGAATATTATAATAGCCTCAGACCTTTAGCGTTATAGATGGGATAATATAAAAAGGCTTATATGTCCACCCTTTTAATAGAACTGGAAAATTTTTCTCAATATATATATATATATATATATATATATATATATATGTGTGTGTGTGTGTGTGTGTGGTGTTATGACACGGAGTTCTAGGGGTATTCTCATTGACTACACTGTTTTTAACTAATACTAACGTTTAATGTGGCAATTACAGTACTACACACTACTACACAGTTCACAATTGTTTTGATGTTAATTGCATACAGTTCCTGTTAACTTATTGAATTCAGGCGATGGATGTGTCATTTTCACTTGACTATCCTTCCAGCATCGGGCCACTTGGTCCCTACACGGCCAGTTGGATCCCGGTTGCTTTCCTTTTTCGCAGCATTGGCTTCGACCTCCTCGTCGAGACCTCTCGCTCGCTAATCTCCCTCTCTAGTTAGTTCCTTCGCTCGCTGGTGGTTCGCGTCGCCAGCGCCCTCTATAGTGCCGTCTCTGTGGAAATTCCCACATATATATATGCAGTATAATTCTATTGTGACAATTAAATAACCAAACTAGTCTTAAAATTAGCTTTATTGAAAACAATGCACGAACACCTTTTAACTCTCTTCAATATACTCCCCTTCCCTATCAATGCATAGATACACACGAGTTTCTTACCGTTCAAAGCAGTGCTGTGGCACATTAGGTGGCACCATCTTCTGTAAGTGTGCCGTTTTTAACTTGCACAAACACCTTTTAACTCCCTTCAATATACTCCCCTTCCCTATCAATGCATAGATACACACGAGTTTCTTACCGTTCAAAGCAGTGCTGTGGCACATTAGGTTGCACCATCTTCTGTAAGTGTGCCGTTTTTAAACTTGCACAAACACCTTTTAACTCCCTTCAATATACTCCCCTTTCCTATTAATGCATAGATACACACGAGTTTCTTACCGTTCAAAGCAGTGCTGTGGCACATGAGGTGGCACCATCTTCTGTAAGTGGACCGTTTTTAACTTGCACAAACACCTTTTAACTCCCTTCAATATACTCCCCTTCCCTATCAATGCATAGATACACACGAGTTTCTTACCGTTCAAAGCAGTGCTGTGGCACATGAGGTGGCACCATCTTCTGTAAGTGTGACGTTTTTAACTTGCACAAACACCTTTTAACTCCCTTCAATATACTCCCCTTCCCTATCAATGCATAGATACACACGAGTTTCTTACCGTTCAAAGCAGTGCTGTGGCACATGAGGTGGCACCATCTTCTGTAAGTGTGACGTTTTTAACTTGCACAAACACCTTTTAACTCCCTTCAATATACTCCCCTTCCCTATCAATGCATAGATACACACGAGTTTCTTACCGTTCAAAGCAGTGCTGTGGCACATGAGGTGGCACACATCTTCTGTAAGTGTGACGTTTTTAACTTGCACAAACACCTTTTAACTCCCTTCAATATACTCCCCTTCCTATAAATGCATAGATACACACGAGTTTCTTACCGTTCAAGCAGTTGCTGTGGCACATGAGGTGGCACCATCTTCTGTAAGTGGGCCGTTTTT
>BMAO01032075.1:20353-54166 GCA_019973975.1 Trichonephila clavata
TTATGATGATGTCATCAACATCGAACAAAAACGATGAGCATCAACTGTTCTTGATGTCATAGACCGACTAGAACGTTCATCATTTTCAGCAACCTCCCGATCTTCCGAAAATCATTTATGCCACTCAAAATTTGACCATGTGACGTGCACTTATCTCCAAGCACTCCTGTAACAGTTTAAAACATTCAGTTGGAATGTGTTTTTAAATTTCAAGAGGATTTTCAAATTTAAGCGCAGTTTGATTTTTACCTTTATCATAATCGCCACACTTCGACACAACAACGTCTTTCTCAAACACCGATAAAAAACAAACTGAACTAGATAGAGGGATGGAATAACGTGCCACCAGCAATGGAAATATCAAGGTCAACTATATCCCCTTCCTACTCCTTCACACCAACCCTAAACGCAAGGGCAATCGCAGTATGGTAATTTAGTTCACCCATCTTGTAGAGCTATATAATGGAAATTCAGATGAACCTTGAATAGTAACAGATAAAATAAAAGAAAAAAATGGTACCACCAACGAAATAATCATTTATCCATTCATTTTTGAGATCTTTCTTCCCAGAAATTCAAAAAAAATCTCCTTTTTAGCGCGTTTTTAACGTAGTGGAACAAAAGCGCTATTAGGACGCAAATTTCGTCTTCGTCTTCGTTCCATATTTTGTCGTACCTTTTTCTCAGCCAACGAGCAACCAATTGACCTCAGGGTTTAGGCATTGGGTCGCATTTGTGCCCTAGATGAGCCGAATCATATTTAAATGTAATCATTTTTAATTTTAGTACAGTACTACTTTTTGTTAGTAAAAAGTTCATTAGTTGCATTATTGTAAAATACAACATGTGAAAAACGCGCTAAAATTACTTGGCCGTTCCAATGATTGATATCTTGTTTTTTCTTTGTTTAAACTAAATTATACATCTATTTTTGTTACAGCAACTAAAAAAAGATACAAGAAAAGTATAAACAACCTATATTCCCCTAATTAAGGCAAAACTTTTATCGAAACAATAATAAACCCATTTTATCTATTCAGAAGAAAATAAGATTCCAAAAATCTATCATTAAAATTGCTTGTAAAGTATCGTTATCTACATAACTGGTTCCAGCCGTACCATAAGAAAAACATTTATTACTGAGGATGAAAATCCTCCCTCTTGTTTGGACCAGAAACTTAAAATCCTCATATGAGAATATTTTTATTCACGCTCAATTGGTATAACAAGCCTCATTAAGTAGTGAGCACATATGCTCATCCAACGCTCATCTTCAATACAACTTTTCAGAAGAAAACTCAAATAAAAAAAATGTCCGAAATTAAGCGAAATATTTTATGCTTTTTTTACCAATAAAAAAAATTCACAATTCCATGAATTTTGTTTTTATTCCAAGCATGAAACACATGTAATTACACATACGAAACACAAAATAATGTCAGCATATTTAAATAAACATAAAAGAAAATACGTACTTAAATAGATATCTATTCCCATAAGCAACACTCGTTAAAGTCAGACTCGCTTGACTTGACGAATCTTATTTTGGAGAGCTGTGAATATATATATATATATATATATATATACTACGCAGAGAAATAATGATCTAGATTCTCATGATATACAGAAAAACATAATATCCTATCATAAAATTTTATTAATACTGCTTATAACATGATCATCCAACTAATTTTTAAAAATTTATTGAACTTATTTTTTAAAAAATCTGAATATATAAAAAAAAAATTTAATATTTCTATCCTTCTCATTTTTATATATATTACTCCTTTATTTTCTTTAATTTCTGTACGCATTTGCTCTTACTTAATTTCTATTAGTTTCAAAACTTTCATACAGATGGCGTCATAGATATAAAGAAACCATGTTTGTTGTCCTTCAAGACGGAAAAAAATTTCTTCCGTGGAGTATCCTTCTTGAATTTTATATTTCTTGTATTCGAAATTTTAGTTTTCTCGTCTTAAGTGCATCTCTTTTTAGCTTTTATTTCATTTATGTACCATCCATTCATATTAGATTTAATTGTCTTTAACTTATTGTTGGCTTACACGTACAATATTAAACCTGGGTGTTTTTCAAAATCAAGACATGTCCTTTAAATTCTTTATACTATATAAGAATACATTTCCTGCTGCAGGGAAAGGTTAGGATCCTGTAAGGTAAGCTCAACTCAACGTCACTACTCTTAGTTAGTTGCAGCTGTAGAATCAGTGCCGATTTATGATCATTTTGGAACCCGGGTGAAGAAGATCTACAGACCCCCTTGACACTGGAGGATCGAAATTTATAACCAGAAAATATGGTTTAGTCCAGCTTATTCTGGTCCCTCTAGGTCCTGGGCCTCTGGTCTACCGCAAGCGCTCAATGGAAAAACCGGCACTGTGTAGAAGACATAATTGTTTTCCAATTTGGTCAAGTGAACCACATATTGGCTGTTTGTTCTTAATTTCGATTTCAAAGGTTAAAGTTCCTCTCTTTTGTTGGATATTCAACACATAAAATTGTAATTTTATTTATAAACATTATTTAGCGTTTTTATTAATAAGAAATATACACAATTCAGCTTAATTTCAGTTATTTTCATTAATTAAAAAGAATAAATTTTGAAACACATTTACATTATTATTAAGCTTTTAGCAACTTCATATATCATATTATAAATTTCTTTATCATTGAAAATCATTGCGCTAAATTATCTTTCATTTCAGCTAAGAAGCAAGTTTTTAATTTCCCATCACTACTGATCTTTCCCATCCAAAATTTTATTTCTTTCAAAATACAGCTTTAAAAATGTTAATATACATTTTAAAAATTATTCGCATATTTTTTTTCCAAAAAAATCATATTATTGCGTAAAAGTAAAATTTTACAGCGCATAATAGTAAAAAAAAATGTTCTTTCTCTTGTTTTCTCATTTGTGTAAATCATACAAATTGTTCTCTACCAACACACATATAAGTATACAAAGCAACTTTAATTCAAAATCATTAATATCTAACATCTGGAAAAGGTCATCTTGCAACTTATTTATCTTGTCACTCTAGACGATGGTAAATTAAGTTTCTTTCAAAAAGATGTCATTTTACATTATTGAGAAAGACAGCTTTCGAACCATTTTGAGAAAACTTCGCTTTCAAAGTCAAATTAAATCGAAGGGGCCATTTCTCAAAACTAAATTGCAGGATCAAGCTGGAGGACTTCAGTTAGTGCGCTGGAGTTTATCTAAAAGTTTTAAGATTTGTGTTTAAAGCTCTTGAATAAATTGCCCATGAAATACTGTTCCCTGCAGTTTTCTTGAATATTTTAACTATTACTCGTTAAATTACGTTTTCAGCCTCAGGATTAAAATAGAAAGCATAATGTTCCGACATGTTCCGACTGCAAGAAAAGTGTCATAAATCAAATTGAAATAGTTTTAATCTGTCTTGAATAATGTCTCTGAAACTTAAGAAGGCAGTCTAGATTTGGAATCAAGCAATTTTTGCGAAATATTAATAAATGGGACATTTTTGAAGTTCAAGTGAACATTCATGATATCTTTTCAAACGTAAAAAAGTAAATACATGAAATTTAAATCCATATGGGAGCTTTTGAATGCCTTTATATATTTATTAAGAAGTCTCAGGGGAGTTAATTTTGTCTCGAGGGGTGAAAATATAAACAATTTTCAAACAGGAATATTTCTTTTAAATTTAAATTAAATAATTCAAATCTTTTACACGTTATTTACAAACGATTATGGTCTCAGAAAAGTATAAAATGTTTGAAATATAATCGTAATTTTAAAAATTATAAGCGCATGAAAATAAGAAATATTTCTATAAGAAATATTATTTAAGATTGACGCTATTTTCTAAAATAGCTGTCTTTGATGCATAAAACTTTATAGAATTATAATATGTATCATACTCTTTAAACCCGAGTAAATTAAGAATATTACATCTTTTGTATTTCAAAATATTTGAAAAATATTGAAATTTTTAAAAACAATTTAAAAACATATATTTTTTTTATTTTTAAAAAATATAATTTATTATTCTATTTATTTAAAATTTCTACGGTGTAATAAGGATACATTTAACTTTGTAAATTAAATTATTCCTAGTAATTAAAGCTACTGCTTTTGAAAATAGCATGTGCATCGTAAATCTTAATTAATATTTCTTATAGAAATATTTCTTACATTCATATGCTTATAATTTTCAAAATTATGATTATATTTTAAACATTTTACACTTTTCTGAAGCCTCATTCCTTTATAAATAATGTGTAAAAGATTCGAATTATTTAACTTCAATTTCAAAGAGTTATATGTATTTGAATATTGTTCATATTTTAGCCCTTTCGAGAAAAAGTTAACACAACTGAGACAAACCCCTTAATAAAATTTAAAAAAATTAATAATCTTGAAGTCTCGACAAATAATTAATTTTTTAATAGTAAGATATCGATAAATTTCCATTTAAGTGTGTGAAACACAAACTATAACAAATAGAGCTAATAAATAATGGAAGAAAATTATAGAAATAAAAATTTAAATCCGTTCTAAGAATATTTTCCCCATCCTATTTTGAAAATGTTTAAATCTAAAATTAATGTTGTCGCTACCCTAAGATCGAGGGTGTAGTTTGGAACACGGAACCAATACACATTTTTATAAAAATAATCAATTTTTTTTGGCTTCAATCAATTTACTATCAAACAAGATAATAAAGGCAGGAAGAGATGAAATTAGTTAATCACCTTAAATTCATAAGACAAATATTTTACTTCTTATCTGAGTGTGATCCGATGGAAGAGCACTCGTCAGGTCAACCATATTCCTGCCTAAAACTTCTTTCTCCAGAACTTCTTCCTCTAAATTTTTCTCCTGTTAACAGCTTAAGGGGACATAATACGATTTACGCAAAAAATTTTAATTTAAGGATTTTCAAAATTTTTTTTTGCTGCCTCTTATGTGTGTATACTTTGTAAAACAGATTTTGTGCTTAAAATTTCAGAAAAAGCTAGCCATTTAATTTTTTAAGCAAAAAACAAAATTTAAGAAGTGATTTTAAAATGCTACTCCTCCTACAAAAATTTACGTATACGCATGAAATTTGATTTACAGGTACGTCAAACTATGTATAATAAAAGTTGGTATGGATTTTGCGATAACATGATTGGAATTCGTACAATACTTCTTTTTTATGAATGCTTATTGAAAATTCTTTAAAAAATGTATAAATACTGAGTTCAATCTGAGCTTATTCTTTTAAAAAAATAAGTAATGCTTTGATTCAAAAATGCATACCAACTTTTGTTACATGTACTATAAGCAATACATAAAAATAAATTCGAAGCATTAAGCACAATAGAAAAAAAGCCTTAGCATTTTAAATGAAAACAAACTAGTTACTTTACCTTTCTGAGATAATTAAGCTTAAAGTTTTGATTTGCCATAGGGATGTGAATAAAAACGAAAGTAAAAGCTATCATAATTCTGCGGTTTTTAAGTTCAGAGTTTTCAAATTTAGTGCAGCTATAGAAAAGTATATAGAGAGTAATTTAGGTAAAAAAAATTAAATTTGATTTTTTGACCAATTTTTGTCAATTGAATCGTACTGTGTCTCCTTAATGATTTTGATTGCTGTGTTGTCCAGCTTATTATGGTTTATAAAAGAAAATGAGCAAAATATACAAAAAGAACAAAAAGAAAAGAACAGGGCGTCTGTGATATCTATGGAAGAAAGTTTAGACTGATCAAGCAAGGGAAGAACCTGATGAAATAATGCATAAAAAATGTGATAGCGAAAACAGATTTGAGAAAAACGATAAACATGAAACGTTTGAGTTGAAAGAAAAATTTTCAATTGCTACCTAAAGAAATCCATCGAAAGAAATATTAAGCCTTAAGTGTACCACAAGACACATTTCGCCTGTGAGAAATAGACAAGCAAGAAAAAGTTCAACATTCTGTTTGTCGATCATCAAATGACAATAAAACTACAATAACCTGAACAGCTTTGCGTGAAAATAACATACTTGTAATATCAGTGAAAGATGCCTCTGATTTGTGTCCTTTATTAAAATCACGCACATTTGAAACTCCTTGATTCAGCTTGATTGATATTTTTTCTCAAATTTGAAAGAAAAACTGAAAATCTCAACTGTAGGAAGTATACGTTCTTCATTAAATATTCACTTGAATTACGATTTTATCGAAGTACAATAAAAAAAATAAAAAAAAGATTGAGGTGACTCAGTCACCTGCGTGACATTAATGTTTATATGATGCGCGCCTGCTCCCTGTTATATGCAAGATTATATTTAATAATGTTTGCAATATAATTCTATTCATTTGATTTGTAAATCAATAAATTAAATTAAGCTAAACCGTGTAGGCTGTTAATGTAATTTAAGTTTCTACTTATGAGTTGATACAGTGTTTATTTTTATTTTTTTTTTTTTTTTAAGGAATAAATTATTAATGCATTTTGAATTTTTTTGTTTTGTTTTTTTTTCTTTATTCATATTGTATTTTTTTTTTTTTTTGATGTTGTTTCGAAATAAAGAAAATCAGTATGTAATCAAAAAAAAAAAAAAAAAAAAAAAAAAAAAAAAAAAAAAAAAAAAAAATAATTTTTAGGTCGAATAACGATGAGAATTTTGTCGAAATGTGTTTGAAAAGAATTTTTACAAATGCGATAAACAGTGATTGAATCAACAAGTTCAGTAGTTGTATAAAACATTTTCTATAATTATTCCTTTATTTATCTATCTTGTTTTAGATATTTAAATTGTAATGATTAGTGTTAAAAATTCAGTAAACTTCACTTATAATAAATTCGATTTATAGTTAAAAGTACAGCATTCGAGTTTTAGACAATACTAATAGTACATCGGATGTAGTTTCTATTTATGAAAGATTAAAAAGTAATATATTATATCTTAAGAGAAACTATTTATGTAACTACTCCAGTAAAAAGCAAACAAAGATAATTTGTGTGATAGGATGTTCATATACTTTATATACAGTTTCCTTTACTCTTAGTAACGGGCTCAACATTTTTTTTTTCATTTTTTAAATCGTAACTTCAATTACTAAGATTTGTTATTTTCCCAAATATTTTTTCTGGAATATCTAAAAATAGTTTTTTTTTTCAATATTGTTTCAGTTATTGAATTTTCAGATTAATCACAGTAATTTCAAGGCCCGAAAAACTGCTTAATCGATTATGTAAGGCTTGATGAAATCAAAAACATAATTAATTTTTCAGATTGATTTTTGATATTTCTTATATTAAATCCTTCACACATAACGAAATAAATAAAAAAAAAATCATTCGGTAAATTTTCGATTTTTTTTAAAATATAAACGAATAGCCTTTTATATTTTCTTGTATAAAATTTCTTAATAGCTCCAAACAATAAATTTATCTTTAATGTAGTGATAAAAAAATTTTTTTATTACAAAATAAAAAAAAACCTCCATGGTAGTGTAGCTTTTTTAAATTATGCCTATAGCCTTTTTTCCTATAAATTAATGAATAGATAATAGGGTTTGCAACCTCGGAATCCCAGGATCCCGATGGTTTTGTTAAATCCAGGGATCCGGGTTTAAAATATCTAATTTCCCCGGGATTTAATTTCTGTCTGAATTTTATATTGACATTTTTTTTCAAAGTATTGTGAATCTGGTATTTCATTAAATGTTTCTTATTTAATTTTTTTGTACTGTATACGTTTAATGTCAGTTTTCTTGCGTGTTGAACCTTGAAGGGTTCGAGGGGAGGGTGTGTATGTTAAACAGTGAAATTTGATATGTGTTCTATTATTTACTTCTGTAACTTTCTCCCCATTGGGAGTGGGGTCAGAAAACGGACATTTCTTGTACACTCAGGATGTCAGATGTCAGTTAATTAGGACAGAGGCAATTAGAATTTTTGGAAGATATCTAGTAGGGTTTTCAGTCCCGGAATTCCAAAACCCCGGGATCCCGGTTCTTTTACCAATCCGGAAATCCCGGGATTGAAATATCTATTTCCGGGATTTGAATTTTGTCTAAATTTTAATTTTAAAAAAATTCTCTCAAATTTTCTAAGAATTTAATTTTTAAAAATTTATATTTTGTTTATAGACAATATGTACGTAGAATATTTTTGTGCAATTATAAGTTCTATAGGTAAAAAAATATATATACACAGCTCCCATTTCTCGTTGGGAGAACGTCGCACAGAACTAAGTGGCTCACTGCAATGCTTAAACAATAATATAAGCAACATCTCAAAAATAGATATTGTCACAGTTCCTTCTTCAATTAAATGCCGTTAATTAATAGCGAACCTGATTGGAAGACTTGAGACACTTGAAATCCCATTACATTACTAACAGATCATGCAATTGGATCTTCAATTTCAAATGAATTAACACTTAAAATTGATTCACATTCTGATTCAATAACTAGATCAATTTATATACAAAAGTCATTAAACGTAGCAGAAGAACTAAATAAAGTTATCAAAGAAGTATATGCACCAATGCAGTCTATTAGATTGCGACACTGTCATCAAAAATTCAAAAAGAAATGTCTCTTTTTTTGAAAATGGAGGGAGACGTGGTGACTACCTAAAAAGAACATACTTCAATTTAAGGATGATAACACCTGTTAGTAAAGAATCCGAACGCGCATTTTCTTCGACAGGACAATGCGCAAGAAAAATAAGAAGCCGTTTCAACGATGAAACGCTGGAGGAGCTATGTTTTTATAAGCTTATTTACAGAAACACAAGAAATGAAGAAATGCTTTTTGAAGTGAAACTTCTTCGCTCGCGGAGTAAATGGAAAATTTGCCCATTTTTGCGTAACAGGGAGAAAGCGAACGGAAGTAGTAATTTCCCCCGCTATCCCCCCAAATCGTCGCAATGATGAGGAGATAGCGAGCGGGAGGAAAAGAGAGCGGGGGACACATTGTGACTTGCGTCATACCCTTGAAAAAGTAGATGATTGCCCGCTTTCCAATTGGTCGACTCCCCCCCCTTTTCACACCAACCAGGAACATCTATCAACGTTATATGTGTTACAATGTTTGCGTTAAGGTGTAGACAAAATAGCTCTTGTAGCAAAAGCGTGCTTTTAAAAATATTTCCTTAGATTGTTGGCCACATGGTGATGTTTTCGGAGCTAATTTGTTGAAGTGAAACTTCTTTGCGACGGGAGTGAATGGAAATTTACCCAGTTTTGCGTAACAGTGAAAAGCGAACGGAGGTACAATTCCCCATCCCGAAATGTGCGCCATGGTGAAGAGATAGCGAGCGGGAGGAAAAGAGAGCGGGGGACACCCTGTGACTTGCGTCATATCCGTGAAATAGTTGGACGATTGCTAAGAAGGAATTGTGCATCAAAATTATATCTTGCTACTATGGACGAAAGGCGCTTAGTGACATTAAGGGGACATGAAGTGGGTACCCTTGCTACTCTCGTAACGAACTCGCGTGGCGTATTTTCGTTGTTCTTATGTAATAAACGTGCCGTTTTCGACGAATAAATGCACCCAAAATATTACCATTATATGGCTCTTCCCGTTTCGGTAGTGTCTAGGCCATTGCGTATGTGTCACTAACGTTTGAGCTAGAATCGGTACGGATACGTCTTGTAAACAAACACAGTAACTTCTGTTAGTGATGCATTAAGTTGATATTATTAATTTTTATTTCCATTGAATCAAAATTAATTCTGGTCAGATAGCTTAGAATAAATGCAAAAAGAGTAAAAGAGTTCCGTGAAAGGTAAAAAAAAGCAAAACTAGTGGCAATTCCAGGCGAAAGTCTGTATATCGCCAGGTAGTTCTATTGCAGTTTTTATCATCTTTATCCATAAAGTTTTAGTGCTGTACACATCAGAGGCTGCTGCAATCATTGGATCCGTTGATGATTAAAAGCTAATTATCTTAACTGGAGACTTTAATGTTAATTTTGCTTCAGAAGAAGCAAAGCCCCTCATTGAATTCTTGAAACGGACACTGAATTTCACAACGAATACTGATTCTAGAGAAGAAAAAACAATATGCGGAACCACGATTAAAGCAGTTTTCTCACATTTTTTTTGATTGACTGCAATCGAGGATTTTTATATCCTACTTTAGTTACCACACATCTATTGTGTCTTTCTTGGAAAATGATGATGTGCAGAAAATTAAATAAAAATATTTTCATACTATAAATGAAGTTCGAATTTTATTTGATTAAAGTTATCTCAGCAGTTAAATATAATTAGATCTATTCCTGCATTAACGGTCAACATCGCCAAAGAAGTTTCACTTATATCGCGTGGCTTTCCACGTTCATTTTTTTTTTTTACATTTAATTATGTACTATTTTTTTATGATGAATTAATTTTTTTATTTGTTTCATTAAAATATTATTAAATCAATTATTAATTATATTTCCATTTTTACTATTCAATTTCAACTATGCTATGTATTTTTAATAAATAGATCAATCCTAATCTCTCGACCAATCCCGTTATTTGGATAATGTAATCCCAAAATCCCGGGATTGAAAATATGACACGAGATGGCAAACCCAAATATATAACTTCATACCATTTTCAGTAAAAATAATGAAAATAACGAAAATTTTAATAACATATTCACATTTCGTGAAACTAGGCAATGCTAAATATCATCAAACATATTATAAATATTATAATTTTATTTGTCTCAAAATATTAATAAATAAACGATATATCAATAATTTATTGCTTTTTTAATTCCAAGTTTAATGTAGTTAAGCTATATATATATATAATAAAGTTTTGAACACATTTATGAAGAATATATTAAAACTTAAAAATGAAAATATATTTGACTTTTTGTATATAAATATCTAAATAATCTTTTTTTTTCTTTTAAAAATGTGAAAATAAAATTCGTTTTCCTTGAAGCTATTATTTACTGATTCTTAACTTGCTGAAAGTACACCAAAATTTTGGATTTCGGAAAAAAATCTGTTAATTGATTTTTTATGTTCACAAACAAACAGAAAGAATTGACATTATGAAAATTTCCTTTACAAATGTTTCCAAAATAAGCCTTATGCAAATTAATAGTTTAGGGGTGTTAATTTTGTCTCGATGGATGAAAATATAAACGTTTTTCAGATAGATATAATTCTTTGAAATTAAAATTAAATAATTCGAATCTTTTATACATTACTTATAAAGAAAAAAAACAAGGTTTCAAAAAGGAAACAAAGTGTTTAAAATCTAATCATAATTTTAAAAATTACAAGCATGTAAAAATAAGAAACATTTCTATAGTTAATTTAAGTAATTTTTACATCATGCATGCTGTTTTCAAAAATAGTAGCATTTGATGTGTAAAACTTTGTAGAATTATTAAATGTATAATACTCTTTAAACCCTACCTAATATCAATATTATGTATCTTTCCTATTTCAAAATATTAAAAAAGTATTAAATCTTAAAAATTACGTTTTTTTTAAATTTTTAATAATAAAATTTATGATTATATTTGTATAAAAATAGCTACAGTGTGTAATAAGGATACTTTTAGCTTTATAAATCAACTTATTGCTAGCAATTAGAGCTACTGTTTTAGAAAAAACCATGCGCAATGTAAAACTTAATATTTCCTACAGATATGTTTTTTATTTTCATATGTTTATAATCTTTAAAATTATGGTTATATTTTAAACATTTTCCATTTTTTGTAGCTTCATTCCTTTATAAACAATGTGTAAGAGATTCGAATTATTTATTTTTAATTTCAAAGAATTTTATCTGTTTGAATATTGTTTATATTTTCAGCCTTAGAGACAAAGTTAACACCGTTGGGACCCTCATCCAAGTGCTAAGAAGCTCTTGCATATAATTACTGTCGTAATAAGTAAATTACTCTTATAAATTATCGAAATTCCTCTCTAAAGCTTATATTACCTTCAGTACTTGGATCACCAATTAAAAAAACTTTTCACTTAATTAAACTGCCTGAAACTTAAGAAGTCTTGATAACCTTTTCTTTTTTTAACTAAAGCATTTTTCTTTCTTTTCATAAAAGATCTCATTGATTTCAAGATTCTCACCACAAGGGCCGTATTTCAGCATTGCTTAAAACAGATCTTATCATAATTAGTTTCAAATGGAAACAAACTTCATAAAATATTTTGAAGGAATATATAAACACTTTTACGCACACACACAAGCATTTACACATCTACGTTCTTATTCTCAAGATACTTATCACTCAAAAAATAATTCGTTCTGTTTGAGAAATAAAAATGGAGAAAGTAATTAAAAAATTTCAATCGATTATTTTGCTTATCCAAAGCAATAGGAGTTAATTTAATACATCAGAATAGAAATATTTATAACAAAACAACATCGGTGATTACTTCAATTGATAGTATGACCGTACCTGAAAACAACGTGGGATTTTCAAAAATTCTAGTTCAGGCTCTGTAGATAAGTCTTATCTATATATGTAGTAAAACCATAATTATTATGAAGTATTTTTCATAAAAGAGAATGTTTTGAAAACGTGTCATTCTTTCTTAATTTTTTGCCAAAGAATTGCATTTAAATAATTTTTTATTGTAGTAATATTCTTAAGACAATTTTTAATGTTTATTGTAATTCAGGTGGCCTTAAATGTTTAAAAAACTATTAATTTATACGCACATTTAAAATCCTGGTTCCGAATGGAATTGGATATCTTAAGATATTTAAAGTTGGTTATAGTCTGAAAATCTCTAATTTGTCACATTTGGTTCATTTCTTAAGAGAAGTAGTCAATTTAAATGCCTTATCAAACGTACACGTATTTGGAACAATTTTTCTTGAAAGCAAACGTTTCCGAACAATTTCTACCTAGTTTTCATAGCAACAGTTCAGACAACCTTTTTCCTAGTAAGCTGGAAAAAAATTTCCAAATAAAATATGCTTTAAATTCCAGCCAATGGGTTCTTCTCCACCCTACTTCAAAAACAAGATGGCGGTAAAGATGGCAGCGTCGGCTTCATCAAACGCATCAGATATGGTGCATAATATTTTAATGGTGTATAATATTTTAATGGCGTATAGTATTTTAAATAGAATGGTGCTCCATTTCTGTGTACGCACATCAACTAAAGTGCTAGCGAAATGAAAGAAATAATATTGGATGTTCATTTTTCGAAGCAGAAAAATCGGCGAGTAATTTTTCAATATAGCCATACAGCGTGGCTAACATCAGAACTTGTCGTTTTGCTTAAGACAACCCTTCACCTTCAACTGTGTGAAAAATTCGGTGAACCGGTTACTCCAAATATGAGTGTGTGATAGGGCCTTTAGATTCCTGATACCCGCTTTAGCCTTGCTTGAGGATGTCATTTTATAATATTTCACCATACTAAACACGTTTCAGGCTAATATATACAGGGTGAGGAGAAAAAACCCGGACAAACAATTTTTTAAACAACTTTATAAAAAATTAAGAAATTAACAAAACATAACAAATAATAATAAGAGTACACTCGTACTAATAAATAAATTTAATTGGTTTCAAAGTGACGGCCGTTTGCAGCAATGCAGAGGCGCAAACGCTTGCAGAAATTTTAAATAATGAGCCTCAAGTTTTTTACCTTTAATCTATCCCATTCCAGTAGAAACAATTGTTATAGAGAGTCTAAAGTTTTGTATGGTTTAGTGCAGTCTATGGACTCAAATATGCACCATACTCTGTAATCCATGAGATTGAGATCCGGCGAGTAGGGTAGCTATTCTTCACATGATATCATGTCTGAAAAATTTGCCTTGCACCACTTTTGTGTGTTTTTGTCCTTGTGAGCTGGTGCAGAGTCTTGTTGAAACGTCCACTTTGCATTTCCGAAATGCTTTTGGGCCCACGTAAGTGCAACAGCTTCAAGAATGCCCCTCTGGTACACTTTTTGATTGATATTTTAGTCCTCTTCCACAAACATCAAAGGAGTTTTACCACTTGCGCAAATTCCGCCCCAGACCATGACCGACTTTGGATATTGGCGATATTCACTAATTGCCGAATACTTGGAGCGTCCACAGACCAGATTCAATCGTTTTGGGAGTTATGAACTTCTTGAACCGCAAAGAACTTCTCATCAGTGAAAAGGAATCTCTCCCATCACTGACTTGCGGCCCGTCTCAAAAGTTTTCGGCATCTTTGGAGCCGTACGAGTTTGTTTCTTTCATTGAGGAGCTGAAATTTTCGCAACTTGTAAAGCTTCAGTCCAAGCTCCATTTTTGCAATTCTTCTCACCGATCTGCCACATATTTTCATGTCACGAGCGATTTTCTCATGGAAACCATTGGATTCCTTTGGACTCACTTTTCGATGGCCTTACAATTCATTGAAGTGTTTATAATGCGTTTTCGCCCACTTCCTGGACGTGGACCATTATTGCCAAGCTCTTTGAAACGGAAAATTGCATCAAACACTGTTTGCCGAGGTACAATAAGCAAATGAACGACTTCACACTTTCGTTTCCTTTGCTGAAACAACTCTAAAATAGCACATCTTTTGCTCGACATTATCAAAAACACATAAATTAAAGTACAAACTAAGAAATGTATTAAAAGTATTTTATTATTATTAAAGTGGTGGTTAAAGAAACATGAAAATACCAATTAAAAGGAAATTTGTTAATTATTCTACGAGGCAAGAAATTGTACGAGTTTTTTTGCCGTGTAATTTAATAACAAATATAACAAATACTGTTTTTCTCACAATAACGGATGATTAGGAATCTACCTTTAGTATAAATTATTTTATTAGATTTTCTCAATATCAGACAGAGAAATCGAAGTTACTATCATTAAGAGTTATGTATTTTGAGAGAGAGAGAGAGAGAGAGAGAAACCAAGTACTATTAATAAGAATTAATCATTCAAGTTGTATCTGATTACTCTTGTCTGTTTCTTCAGATAATTGCATGCAATTAAATTTCCAAAACTCGGAATTTTGTGGCTCGGAAATGGAAGGTAATAAGCAGTTATTAAATGAAATTGATGTAAACTGCATCCATCTAGGTTTTCTTTGTTTACGTTTACATAATGCCATTTAGTTTATGTAATTTATGTATATAATTAGAGAGTAATTTCATGATTTGAATAACCTGACAACAATTAATAAGGAATTAAGATAATTCTGAACTTGCAACCCCTTGATTACTGTGATTATATATAATCTATTTGTAAAACAAACAGTTTGCATTAATCATACTGTTTATTTTCTTAAATATATAAATCAAGTTTTAATTAATATATGTATTCTACTATTATAATTCAAACATTTTTTTTAAAATAAGTTAAGAAAAATTGTGTAAGTGTAAATTGAATTGATATGTATGTTAAAAAAATTAATCGATGGTTTCCTCAGCACATTTGAAAATAATGGATAAATTAATGCTGTGTGTAATACTAAATATTTAAAAATGTTATATATGCTTTATGAATTTAAATTAATTTTTCGATTCTTGTACCCTTTGATCCACTAACACTTTGGTTTCTTATACTCCCACTGAAACAATTAATTGTAATTAAGGTATCCGGCAACCCTAAAATTGAGAATTTTATCAAAAATTGACAAAATTTTTATGATTTTATTTATAGGTTATAAAAACACTAAGTTTATTAAAACGCTTTATTAAACTACTAAACGCTTTATAAAAACACTAAGTTTATTATTTTCTATTCAATAGAACAAACATTACAAGTGTTTTAGTAAAAACAGATGCCATTACTTTAAGCAATATGTTATACTTTAAAACGCGTTTTACTCAAAATATGTTTTTTTAAATGCTTAAACGGCGATTATTAAAAACGTTTTGAACATAATTAACTGAAATTCTTTGTGTATGTTCTGTATAATAGTAGAAGTGTCTTAACCTTCATATTTATCAATCACTGTTTTATTACAAAATTTACGATCTCTTATGTTTTATAATCACTGTTTTTTTCCCCCAGCAATTACATATAATAGCTAAGATACAGTGCTCTAGCATTTGTAAAAATTAAAATATCTGCTATCTTAAAGGTCATTTTAAAACTGAATAACATAGCAACACATCAGAATTGAAAATTTTTTCATTAACTTTTGGTACATAATGGGGATGTTTATGCTATTTTTTCTAAATTTTTACCAATTTTTTCAAATTTTAGTAATAATATTTTCTTTTTCTCTTCTTAAATTTAGCATATTTTTCTTAAAACGTAGTAAACAATTTTTAAAAGCACAAAAAATCCCCTTGTCTCTATTTTTTTTTAAAGTTGTCGTTAGTAGTGGGATAACTTAACATGAAACTCAATTTTCCTTGTATTGTTGACTGTAATAAAAATAGAATGATAGTACAACCTAATGTTTTACGTGACCGCCATCAGATAGTAAATAAGATAATCCTTTCTTTTTCTGTGGCATTTAAATAATAAGCTTCAATTAACGTGACTACAGTCTTTTTGGCAAATACATATCGCATGTCAGGTATGGGAGGGAGGAGGGAGTAAATTGGTTCTAAATCATATCAATGTGCAAACCATCAAAAACAGCAATATACAAAAAACTAAGCCAAGAATAAAATCAAAAGGGCAAAAGAATAAAAATCCGAAGGTTATAACAAGAAACTGGACCAGAAAATCTATAGTTAGGTATAATCATATACAGCAGTTAAGAATTATCTAAAAAAAATTGCGAACCTGGGATACAATAGTTTTACATGAATAATTTACTTACTTTCCTTAAACCATTATCCATTCTTGCAAAAAAGAGCTCTTTATCTCTAAGATCTGTAGGGGACATAAATTGTCTAAATACCCACTTATGATTCTCTGAATCGATGTCGAAAATGGAACCGACTCTTCAGATAGCAATTTTTTTACAAAGAACAAAATTACAGCAATTCGATGGAATGATAATCGAAATGTTTCAGTAATCACCAATTTCGATGAAATAGAAATTGTATCAACAATAAAAAAAGAAGTGTAGGATGGGAAAAACAAGTAAGATATTGACGTGCATTATATCTTACAATAAATATAAAAATATATTTGTGTGATAACCCTGGAGTAGCTCTTTTTACTTCAATTCAAAAAGAAAAATGCCCTTGGTCTTTACTTAACGTTTGAAGTGGTATTTGCTACATCATGGAAACTCAATAAAATATATAGTGATAGTAATCTAACAGTTTGCTTGATTTTTGATAATAGCCAACTTTGTATCCTTAAACTCTCTGTTCCAAGGACATCATCTTGCAGAAAATTGGATGTTCAACAAGCTAATGAAGATTTTTCAAAGCTTAAAAATGAACAGGTTAAAAACGAAATGCAAAACACACAGAAACCCGGCAATGAATATGCCAGCTAAAACCTGAATAGTACGAATTGCAATATTGGACCAAAAGTTCAATAGAGGTATTTGGTATTTTTTAGATCTTAACACCGGGATGCAGGTTTTAATGCCGGTAGTAGAAATTTTAGAAAAAGAAAGAAAATACAGGTGTTACTTTGTTTTATTTTTGCCAGTTTTATAAAAAATACGGTAAAATTTAATTTGTAAGTTTTAAATTACAACACTATATAAAGAATCACAAAAAAATATAAAAAAGTAACATCTTTTTTATTTAAATCACAAAAAAGTGTAAATATCACTATTCAGTCTGTGGTACTATTACATTTTTTTATAAATGAGATCTAAAAAAATATAATGCATCAATTGTACTGTAACTAAGCCTGAAACGTAATTTCGTGCACAAATTACTAACAGTCGAAAACGCTCTTTCGGCATCTACGCTGATTGGTGGTACTGTAAGCAATGTGCGATTTACTTTTTCCAGTTATTTACGTCTAAATCCCCTATTCTCAAATAAATCAATTTCTCGTCCGATGGGTTCGGATATAGCTGATTTCTGTATTGTATTTGGTTTGTTGAAATTTTTTTAGTTATAGCGAATTCTAAATTTATTCAAGAGACAATTCCTATTCACCATCGACATTAATGTCCTCATCATCTTCGATAACTGTGCAAATTCTTCTGAATGTGGATAGGTTTGAGAGTAAAAAGTTTAAGAAAATTTGAGAACTGAATCAAATTTGAATTGGTTAGTCTCTTTTTTTCTTCTTGAATTTAATTTTTAAATTCATTATAATTATGTAAATTCCGTAAGACATTTTGTATTTCGGTATGTCATTCTTCTGTGTGCAATTTTTCAATTCAATACATAATTCTTCAGAGAGTGATGTGTGTTGTTCTTTCAGTGACTGCAACCTGAAATTTAGTGTTGCATTAGCCTGATAAAATGCATGATGCCTTGGGCTTAGAAACTGTGCTTAAATTTGTATCTTGTTCGCAATTACATTATTTTCTCTTAAAAAAATTGCATCATGTTTCGTCTTTAAATGTGTACGGAATCCGCTTGTACGTCCTCCATTGTGCACCATGCTCTTTTCATCATATAAATAATGAAACCAAACCGAAGTAGTATCAACTGATTTTTTTATGTTCTTTAAAGTTATTCTTATCTCTTATTATGGGTTACTAATTATGTGTATGTATGTAATTAATCTGAAAAATATTTTGAACCCTAAAGTATGATATACAAATACAACGTGAATAACAAACTCAACAATTTAAAAAAAATATCGAAATATTACGCACTTTCTTCACAACTACAATCTTGTTTTCACAGATACGAATATCAGACTACGAATCCTGCGCGTGTGCAGTATCACACGCTGCAATAGAATAATTTTGACCCTCCTCCTTGATGATTCACATATTTTATCACTTCTCTTGACTGTGCAATGCAACTTTATACTCAGTGTCTAATTAATTTCGCCTCTGATAGGGAGATATAAAAACAAAGCCCTATACTTTTTAGCTACCGTAAAATCTGGTGTATAACGCGCACTTTTAATACAAAATATAAGATCAAATTTACGGGCGTGTGTTATACGCCGGGTATAAAAATGATATAAAAAGAGATGAGATAAAAACAAAAGAGCTGAGACTAAAAAAAAAAAAAAACTAGACTTATTCAATGGTCAAAATGTTGTTTCTTTAAAAGAAACATGCCTATAATTAATTCAAAAGTTTTATTTTTTAAAAATATTGATACAATACACCAATGACTTAAATACATAATAGAATTGTACACATACATTTTAGGTTCCTGCGTAAAATTATGGCCGCGGTATCCAAGTGGTGAAGGCATCGGAACGTGGCTAGCATGTAATGAGTTCGATCCCAGTACCACTGAAGACCCGCCGTGTAGGGGAGCGATGCACGTAAAATATGTCGAGAGCTCAAACGTCCTCCCGTTGATGTGGTGTGGTAGTTAGGAGAGGGGGTGCCAGCTCACGTGACGCCCGCGTCACTTGACCATGGTTCAAAAAAACTCGGACCGTCCCCAAAAGCCCTCGTGTAGCTGAACAGTGGGACGTTAATATTCACTCACTCACTCACAAGAGTAAATACCGTCTTTTCGGTATTTACCAGAATTTTTTTTTAATTTGTCGTCTACGAACATGGGTATACCGTAAAATCCGGCGTATAATGCACACCTATATTTCAAGCTGCATTTTGTGTATTTTTAGGTATATTCGCCATGTAACATGCACTCTCTTTTTTACGCAGGAGTGAGTGAGTGAGTGAATATTAACGTCCCACTGTCCAGCTACACGATGGCCTTTGGGGACGGTTCGAGTATTTTTAAACCATGGTCAAGTGACGCGGACGTCACGTGAGCTGGCACCTCCTTTCCTAACTACCACACCACATCAACGGGAGGATGTTTGAGCTCTCGACAGATTTGACGTGCATGGGTCCCCTACACGGCGGGTCTTCAGTGGTACTGGGATCGAACTCATGACATGCTAGCCACGATCCGATGCCTAAACCACTCAGCTATCGCACCACATTTACTCTTGTGAATACCGGTATTACAAAATTGTACAGATGGCTCAAAATACCGGTATTAGGTATCTCCATTTACTGGTTTTGCAATTCCTACTGAGAATTTCTTGTTGTGTGATGTTGTTTCTAATACCAGCTGTCTGGTGTTTCCCACGAAATTCATCGTGGCTAGGGGCTTGGTGTACGCCTGTCGTTAGCTTTTAGCTGGTACAATTTTGGCTTGGAATTGGAGGGAATGGAAATATTCTCCAGACCTCCGCGCCCGTGGTTTCCACAAGACTTTTGGACCCACTGATTTAACAAGAACGTACACCGTGTGTACTCGGAGGGTATTTGGTGGCATCGGGCATCGAACCCAGGTCTTTCGGTCAGGAATCCGATGCTCTAACCACTAGGCTACCCACGGCCCTATAAAAAAACACCTGTCTGATGTAGTCAGATCGAGGCCCAAGAAATTCATCATGGCATCGGGCTATATTGTACGTTTGCCGTTAACCGTAGCTTTTAGCACAATGTAGGTCACAATACGATTTAGCTCGGTTCCACCCCAATTTTGAGGGAGAATACCCTGGGAGTGGCTAGAGGTCTCCCACCTCTCTTATTCATCCACCAACCTCACGAGAGGACTTGTGGTTCGACGACATCCAAGCCGCAAAGGCACTATACATTTACAAACATCAATGCCTTCTCAGGGACTCGAACCCAGGCCCTACGGGACAGCAGTCATCGTCGCTAACCTCTATACCGGATGGGCGACTACTGAGTAGTAAAACCAAGAACTGACTATAAAAAAAACTAATTTTCGTATGTACTCAAGATTGTTGCTCTAAATTCAACTATATAACAATGAACAGTTGTAGATTGTTACGTTGTTCTATTCTGAGGACAGCCTAATCCAATCAAACAAATAAAAGTTTGATAAGTCCAATAAAAAAATTTTTTAGTTTATGCATGTATATACATAGCCACACACACATAAATATATAAGATTTTATAAAAAAAAAAAATATTACTCTTTTTATTGCTGGTTACGAAAATGAATAGGAAAATGTTCGTCCTACGAATTATTTATTACAGATTTAAAATGTGATACACGTAAACTTTTCCTATTAATCGCATACGGCTCATTTATTTTAATTGGCTCTAAAAATGTTTTACATCGTATTAATACTGAGCCTGTAAATGAAGAAAAATATGTTTAGAATGCATGTAAAATTATAAAATTTGTTGAAATATTTGATGAATAACTTTATGTGGACCATACCATTTTAGACAATTAAATATTACTTAATTGCCTAAAATGATAATCAATTCTTGAATAAATAAAGTAAAATACAAAAACTATTCGTCATCTAAATTCTGCTCTAATCAGCATAATAAATAAAGGAATCATGTGAAATATTTTGAGCAAATAAAAGCTTACTTGTGTCAAAACAATGAACATCAACTGGAAGAAAACACGTATAAAAGTCAGTTTTTCATCTCAAACGAGATTGTTAAAACAATCTCCGCAAATAGTTTGTTTACAAAGTTTTCTGTTTTGGTTGAAAATATTTCGAACTGTTATCTGAATCTGTTTATCTGTGTTTATATTGGTTTTTGCGTTGCAAAATAAAGTTCATTATAGGCTTTACCTATTCTTGTGGGAATAAGTTAAGAATTTATTGCAGTAGTGATATAATTCAAAAGTTTTGTGTCTTTGTTATCGAACAGAAATAAGTAATACACCTTGGTTTATCTTATACAGAAAGTAGATAAATTATGAAAATATTTTACTGTAATTAGTACAAATGGCATCTAATAGAAATATATTTATGCATAAACTTTGTCAATATATTTTGTTTTATAAGAGCAAAATTCAACTAAAGAGTAAATGTGTTTAAACATTTAGACTTACGCCATTTTCAACCAAAGTTGATTTTCTTTCAGGTCATAAAGTTCCAGAAAAGTTTATTCTTCGTGGCTTGCAATAAGAAAAACAAGAACACATGCAAGACAAATTATCAAGACAAACTAATATTTTTTCAAACACGGTAAAAATTATAAGAATAGAAGAACCAATCAATTGTTTTCATCCCTATGCATTTCCCAAAAGGCATTTCCATGCCAGGAATGCTTTTGTTGACCTTTCGTAAAAGGAATATATATTTTATCTTCCAATTTGTTCAAGTTCTTGATTACGTCATAAAAATCACGTTCACATATAAATTCTGCTTCAGAAAGAAAGACATGTCTTCCCACAAGGTTTTATGAGAAGCTTTGGGAAATAATATTGTTTGTTTTAGAATATATATGAAGTTTTATAATTCTATTTCAGTTTATATGCGGGATGTTTTAGTAGACTTTGTTAAAAATAAAAGAATTGTATTCTAAATCAGAATTTATGTCTTAAAAATAAAGCACAAATTATATTATTAAACTAATGTTTTTGTGTACATCAATCATTTAATGTGACCTCTTCCTATTTTAACCATTTAATAATACTTATATATTAAACATATTTATATAATCTACTCAGTATTAAACGGTAGGAAATTAATTATGAATTTTGGTTTATTTTCAGTTAAAATCGCTATAGAAATACGAATGAATTATTAGCAGCACAAATGAATCAACTGAAGAAAGTAAAGATAAAGACAAGAAGAATAGAATCAATACGTTAAAAAATAATACTCATAATACGAAATTGGTGCTTAAATATGATTCAAAATTTGGAAAAATTATCTATGTGCACATGTGCTCAATTTGGCTATAAATTAATAGAAAACAATTAAAGGAATACATTCACTACCAATCTGTAAGTAAAAATATTTAATAATGTGGGAAATCAAAAAATAAGTAAGCTACTTAATTTGTACGAAAAAATTATAAGAGTTTACAACTTTTCCCCCTAAATTACAAATCTTTTTTTTTTTGTCTAAATCTTTGTATAGCTATGAATACCTAAATACATTTTATTTCTGATGTATCAAAACAATAGAGTACAAAATTAATTTATGAGTTCTCATTCAAACACAGGAGTTTTAGATGCCTAAATTCGAAACTCATCAACTGTAATCTGCTTATAGAATTTTAAAAGGTATGGAATTTAATATTTTCGTTTGATAAATTTTCTTTAGTGTATCTGAGAATTTGAACATAATTTGTATAGGTTTTATATTAATTTTAAAAAAAATTTGGAAGGGGGAAATCGAAGATTCTAAAATAAAGACTTATAAAAAAAGAAATTAACAAAAAGTGTACCGTAATAATATCGTGCATTTTTCCTACTAATACTCACCTAAAATAGACTAATATATATAAATTTCTCTCTCTCTCTCTTTATATATATACATATACATATTATAATTTAACTTTATTATTTTTTTTAAAAAAATTACTATTTTGAAATATATTTCAGATTTGACTAGAGATTTATATAATACGCTATTAATCAAATATATTTACTCTCCTGAGAGCTAAATATATATGTACAGAATATCGTGTGAAAATTATTCATTTAGAAAAGATATTTGCATACAATTAAGCTTTTTAAAAAGTAGTTGATTATATTTATGCAGACATAAAATACGAAACATTTTGAAAAAGACGAAAAAGGGAAACTAATTTAATTTTTGTGCACGAAAAAATATACATGGATTGCTTTCTGAGCAACAGAACAAAAATGATATTTGATGAGGGAAAAAACTTCAAGAAATTCCAATCTCAAAACCTAGCCGGTTTTTTTTATTAGCAAAACTTCTTACAAAAAATTTCACCTTATATTTGTTGCTTCTATTAGTTCGCGAACATATCTCGCAAACTTTGTAATTCATTTTCGTAAAAAAAATATATATATATATATATATATATATATATGATTCTTGAGTGTAACTCTTAAATGATTGTTGAGAAGTATCCAAGAAAAGAAATGCTAGAATTGTTGTACATGGAAATTGGAGACTGATTAAAAAGGTTTTTGTACAAACTATTTTTCATAACAGAAAAAGTGTTTCTGTGAAGAAAGAAAATACTATATACTACTCTTAATGAATAAAAGAAAGGGAAATAAAATATTCTCAATTGTTCACCATTTTTGATAAATCCCTCCTTTTACGAGTATCTACTTTTTTAAAATCAAAATTACTATCCTTCTTTGGTCACACGTTTGTAAAAGTATTTCATTCTCAGCAGGATTAATTTCTCATCCATAAATTAATAAGTCAAATTAAAAAAAGACCATCACATATTTCTTTATACTTCCAAGTATCGGTCATTAATTTGAAAAGGAATGTGGCAAATACAGTTTAGTTCGTATTAAAACTGTCATATAGAAGGATACTGTCAAAGTCATTCGTAACAAATAAACAGTTTTCTCAGAATTAAAGATTTCGTGATCCTGGATTGAATCTGTGCTCTGCGCGACTGCTTCCAGGTTAATAGAAGTGAACGAACAAATGACTACATTAAGACAATCGACGTATTAACGGAAGGAAATCTTAAAACAGATTATTAACAGTAAGAGCAAAATACATACGTTATATATAAACAAGATTTACAGCGTTTTGAAATAGCTCTCTAGAACAGTTCCATTTCTGAACTCAGAAGTCCCTTATATAGCCTGGAGGAAATTTCCAGAAGAGACGAACCCAGAGAGTTCTTCTTGGTTCCTTGTCGGCAAAAGTTTTCTCCAAATTTTCGCCAAGAGTGATAAAACCGCCAATCTGTTAACAAAGATCTTATCTTCTAATGTAGCCATAATCTTAATCAAATTAATCATGGAGAGTGTATATATATATACTTTCTCTGTAAATCTCTTTTTCCCTCAAGCAGTGTATCACTGCCGCCAAAACAACATAAAAGGTTCAGTGGCTAATTGTTTCAGATTGAAGTAAAGTTCTGTTTCGCTTAAAAAACGTACTTATTCAGCTTAGAAATAAAATAACATCTAAGATAAAGCTAGATCTGAGAAAAACTGGTCATCAAAATGCGATTTTCGGTTATTCCACCTGTCTTTTTTTTTTATCAAAGATTGACACTACCATAAATCATCGGTCAATGACGACTAGATAATGTGTTGTTCAACACCTGAGAAAGGAATGCTGCGGTTCTCCGAGAGTGAAGAAAAAACATTTTTTTGCCCTTCTCCCTCTTGTGAGAAAGCAAGGAATTTCCGTCAAGAGAAGTGACGTTTATGGATTTTCATGGATCACAAAAAGTTCAAAATGCAGTTAAGAGGGGAACAAGTATCTTGGGTGAGTTTTAAAGGAGCCTAACTTTTCAGAGATTATACTTGTCGGTTGAAATTAAAACCATCTGTCCAGAAAACATTAATGAATACTTATCGAAGTTTATTAAACAGGTCAAAGAAAAGGTTCTGAGGCAAAGAAACAATTTTGATTTCATTTTATAAACGTGTTTTTTTTTCTACTTTTAGAATCAGTCTTTCTTTTCGAAGCATTATTAAAAAAGTTTTGACAAGTTTAATATTCTAGAAGATGTAAATTTTGACTTTTTACATTTTTTTATACAAGTAAAGCATTTCTTTAAGGATTTTAAACATAAAACTGATTACTTGATAGAGATTTTATCAGTTTTAAACTTAGTCCCTTGCAACGCAGCACTCATTTAGTACATCACTCTCAGATTCTACCAAATATCCGAGTGGTCTCAGACTTGAGCTCGTAGCCGACGTTATTTCTTTCTCGGACAATTGAATACCTCTCGTATAGAGGTGGTGACGCCATATATACGTATAAGAATTGCCTCTTGCCTAAATGCAAAGTGGGCATATGCGTTTGCGTTAGAATGAGTGCAGCTGTAGCAGAGCCACCACATATTGACACAAAGGACGGAAGTAAGTGTTCCCTGCGTACAATTCTTAACAGTGAAACCTGTTAGTGCTAGAGGAAATTAACCGAAAGTAAATTCGTGCTATATAAAGCTGCATGCAGATCGGAACAATGTGAATCATTACGGTTTTTGATTGCAGAAGGTGAGTTTAATACGGACATCTATTGGTGAATAGTGGCAGGCTATAGCGAGCACTTTTTAGGTCAAACGCTTTGGGAACAGTTACGGTAAAAGTTTTCTAGAATGGCAGCAAACGATATCGGTTCTCCATGATAATGTCCGCCCACACTTCTCCCATGAAACCAAGGCAGCTTTTCAAAAACCCGTTGGGAAAAAGTTAGAATGACCACAGAATAGTCCGAATTTGTGATTCTGTCACTTCTAAGTCTTTAGGCCAGCGTTTTCTCAAACCGTGGGGCGAACCTCCCTAGAAGGCATGATAACCCTACAAGGGGGGTGAGAGTATATTAAAAATTCGAAAACAAATGATTATTTTTAAAAAATTGATTTACTAAAAGGAAGCAAAACAAAACACATTGTGGCATAATAAAAAATAAAATACACATTTACACTGATATAATACACTTATAAACGTATCAGTACTTCGCATTGTATTTCATATTTAATTTAATAGTAGTTTAATAATTAACAGTGACCATCTGTGTGGTAATGCCATAAAATTATATAGAAAATTTAATACTTATCTGGATAATTTGTACGGTTGTAATTAAAATGGTATTGTAGCTTTACGTCAAAGTATATTATTATTGAATTCAATACATTGTTATTGTATGGAGGAGGTGATGAAAATTATGGTTGAAAATTGGGTCGCAATTATAGAAAGTTTTAGAAGCACTGGCTTAGACCACTTAAGACAGTATTACGTTTCTTTACGGACGATGGAATAAATGAAGCTGGAAAGGACTTCCTCAAGAATCAACCACCTTCTTTCCACCACTTTTCATTAGCGTAACCCTTATAACTATAGAGACTCAAAGTCCTCATCTGGGTGCGGTGGGGAAATTTTGAGAGTGGTATGCAAGCTTAGATATCGTCATTTGACAGTGATTCAATCTTAGGAGGAAGGTGGCTATTTGTCCTCATATTTCTTCAAAGTTTGATGTTAACTAAACAATCAATCCTGCCATCATATTTCCTACTCCACGTAGTGGCCGCGGTAGCCTACTGGTCAAGGTAACGAACTCATGGCTGGCATGTCATGAGTTCTGGTTTAGTACCGATGATGTTCCGCAATGTAGAGCGGGCCAATGCACGTAAAATATATCGAGGTTCAGACGTTCACCCGTTGGAGTGATACGGAAGTTAGGAAGAGGAGGATACCAGCTTAGTTATCCTCGTCGCTTGACCATGACTGGCTCAAAATTACGAGGTCCATCACCAATGAACCGCATGCAGCTTTACAGCGTGACGTTAATTTAATTCTTACTCACCCGTTTCACGTAATATGCAAAATTCAAGTAGGAGCGAGAGAGAGCACAAACGTCCTCCCGTTGGTGTGGTGGGAAGTTAGGAGAGGAGGTGTCGGCTGAGGTGTCGTTCTTGTCACTTGACCATGGTTAAAAATTTCAAGGTCCTTCGCCAAAAGTGCTCGAGTAGATGAATAGTGCAACGTTAACATTCACTCACTCACTTCCTGAGCTAGGTAATGAATCAATGGCCTTCAACAATTTGTCAAAAAAGTGCAAATATTACTTCAAATGAGTACTTTTTCGTAAACAAAGTTTTATAGTTTTTCTTAAGAAAATTCATTGAGTAATTTTAATTTAAACAGAACCATCACAGAGCAGTTATTATTGTTACAAAATGAAGGCTAATGTATAGAATTAAGGCTTTTTTACAGTTTATTACAGTATTCTTTATCACCATAAAACTGTTTGAAATTCCTCACAAATTGGTATTTTACATCTGTATAAATGTTTTGGTATAATACAACAACATAAAGCAAATAAAGGCATTTCTAATCTTGATTTTTTTATTAATAACATTATTTTTTTTATTATTGAACACATTTACTTACAACAAGATGAATGAAAACCTCTATCCTCACTAGCAAGATCTACCACATTTGCTACAGTGGCTAAAATGCTTTCCAAAGTGTTTTCATACCTTTTTTTCTATAATTATACAGATAAAAATCCTTTAGATTCTAAAGAAATCCTCAGACTTTATTGAAACTTTGAATAAATGCTTTATGAATAACCTTTTCTTTTAACATTCATTCGTAAGTGCAGTATATTTTATTTTTCGAAATAATAATCTATTTTTATTTTTCTTTCGGATTAACTTAAAAGTTTCTATAGTCCGATTAATAAAATAAAGTAGTTTGAATTAATACTTCATTTATCTTTTCTGAGCTCAAGTAACGTAATTCCTTTCCTGAAGCAAATGGACAATTTGTCCTGAGGAAGTTAAGCTATGTAATTAGTAGGGTTTTCTCTGCAAGTGCATCGGGAGAAAAGGAATATTATAATTTCATAACTTATTCTAACGAATATCGCTATTATTTCTCTTCTATTTATTTTCTTATGCAAAGATTTGTGCAGACTTAAGATAATGGATTTAATGTACTTCTACGTATAAGAACTGGAAAGTACTTTATTCGTCTTAAGTACCATAATCACAGTAAGTACCCTAACATTTGCTTAAGAAATTATATGAGTCGATAAATTCTTGTATAAATCGACTAATTAATACAGTAATTGGCTAAAAAATTCACTCTGAAATCCCTTTAGCTAAGTTAATGCAGCAAAAGCTTTTTTCACCTGACTTCAGTGAAATAATACTATTGGAATTTTAATGATTTAAAAATGAATTAGGCATTGAGTTAGTTTATTGAAACATTTATTAACCCTTTAAATACCACATTAAGATTTACTGAAATTTTTTCACGCTTTTTTTTTTTTGGAATCACTACATGCAAAATTAAGGAATATACATAAATAAGATACTCAAATTTGGGAAATTTAATTCGCTAGAGCTAATTAATTAAATTGATACTTTAAAATACCGTCAGTATGCAAAGGTCTAAAATATTCTCATAATACAGAAAGATCGAATGGCTTTTTTAACGGAGTTTTTACTCTTAAAAATGCTAAATAACCATAGAATACTAGTATTTTACGGCACAAAATATTTATTTTTGAAAATTATATTGCCTTTTTTTGGACATGAGTGAGTGAATATTAACGTCGCACTGTTCAGCTACACGAGTGCTTTTGTCGACGGTCCTCGTAGTTTTGAACCATCGTCAAGTAATGTGGACGACACCTGAGCTGGCACCCCTCTCTCCTAGATACCCCATCACACCAACGAAAGGACATTTGATCTCTCGATAGATTTAACGTGCATCGCGCCCCTACACGGCAGGTGATTAAAGAGTGGAATTAAATTAGTGTTCCAGCTAAATATCGTTAGAGTATTGATAAAAAAAGTTTATTCTTTGTAATTTGAAAGTGAGTGGGCGGGGGGGGGGTACTTGTAGGTACCATCGGTAGATAAAGTGCTAAAAAACGTAGTTTATAAACGATGCAGTTCAATGCAATTTTAGTACGTGAAGTAAAATAATATGTTATTAAAATAGAAATTTGGGAGAGCAAGAACATGCGAGTTATTTAATATTAAATAAACGAAAGATAAATTATCGAGATACATTTTATGTCATCAACACAGTGTTTCTCAATCTTTCAATATTGGCGACCCAGTTTTCAGTCATAATTTTCATTGAGCCTCCTGGTACAACAACTGCGTATTGAATGCAATACAGGTCTATTAAAAATTAGTGTGGCCAATTTAAAAAGCAATTAACTATTTATGGTAACTTTTAATCACCTTACTACAAGTTTTATTTTGAAAATGAAACGTTTAAATTAAAAATCTAACTATTTTCATAAATAGGATGAGTTATGGCTCCGAAATTAGATCCTGAAACCCGAAATAAAATTTTAAAGCTTTTGAAGGATGGTTGCTCAAATTCTGTGATAAATAAAACATTTGAAAACCAAAAAAGACATTTTTCTAATAGATTACTATCCAAACTTTGGAAAGAAACAAAATTGGTGGCAAAATTCAAAGCTGCAGAAAAAAAAATTGAAAAAAGGGAAGTCCTTGGTGAAGAAGAAAAAATGAAGCTGAAAAGAATTTTCGCTGTAGAGAGAATAATCTGCATCAAAGATATTTAGCAAAGAAACTACAGGTATTGCAATTGACGATTTGTCGTCGGATAAAAAAAATTGGCTATACAAATGCGAATAAACCAGTCTGTCATCAAATGTCTGCAAAGAAAGTAGAAAAACAAAGAATACTTTCTTGGTCGATGTATTAAATGTTACGCAAAGGTAGATACAAAAAATGGATAACCTCGGATGAAGCAGTATTTTATCTGTTATCCACAAGCTTTTAAACGAAGATACAATACATTTTACTCGAAAAACTTCATGTAGACGCAGCTGTTTTGTAAAAGGCAACTTGGTAGCCAGGTGTTAAGGTATAGATCGGAATGTTTTCTCAAGTCTTAACAAAACGTGTTTTTGTAGAGCCAAAGGCTAACACTATCAAACAAAGTTTTGAACAACATGATCGAAGAAAGTTAATGTCTTAATCGTCAAGGAGTCTTTGATTTAAACAAGGTTCTGCACCAAGTCATACTTCAAAATCAACTATAAAGGGGCTGAAAGATAAAAAAAAATGTTTTTCTTCCTCCTGAATAATGTCTACCATCATTTCCTGACTGTGCTAATTGTGAATATTTTTTATGGGGATACTTAAAAAAACAATTCAATGGGGATAAAATAAGAAAATTTCAAAGGCTACAAAAACCAATCATAGAAGAAGCTGAAAAAATTCCTCACAAAATGGACAAAAAGTTATTTTGGCTTGGTCAAAACGCTTATTTAAAGTTTACTGTGCTAAAGGAAAAAAACATTGAACATTTCGTATAAATAACTTATGAGAATTTATGACGCTCTGAAATTGGCCACACTATTTTTGAATCAACCCGTAATAACATATTTCAACGCTAAGGCTACAATGCGACTTTAATTATAATTTGCACAAATTATGACAATAAGTATTAGATTTTACATATGACAAGCCCATGGAAGTCAGTAGTAATTACTAAACTTGTTTTTAATTTGGTATTGATAAATTAATTATGAAATAATTTTTGCCGTATTGATACATTTATAAGTATCTTATATCAGTGCGAATATGTATTTTATGTTTTTTAAGTTCGAATGTATTTTGTTTAGCTTCTTTTTAGTAAATTGATGATTATTTTTAATCTTTTATTTTCGACTTTTCAATATGTCCCCCCATTAGGGTTATCACGCCTCCTAGAGGGGCATCCCACAGTTTGAAAAAGATTGCAATAACACATGAGTTACATTCATGACATAAACACGTGCACACATATATGCTTGTGAGTGTAAGTGCTTGTGTGCGTGAGTGCAAGTGAGAGTTTGTGTGTGCGAGCGCGAGTGTGTGTGATTATGTGTTCTGTTTTTTTGCTAAGCGTGATTTTTAGATGTTTTGCTTTTGTAACTTACCGTCAAATCCAGCGTATAACGCGCACTTAACACAAAAAATAAAATCGAAATTTACGGGTGTGAGTTTCAAATCCATACATAAGTACAGTTCCGATGATTTTTTGTATAGTGTAATTTTATAGAACAATTTTGACTTTTAGAAAGCTCTTAGACCATTAAAACAGCAATTAGCAGCAATACGAAGTATTATAAATTCACCAACAATGGCATAGCTCTAATTTCATAAACTTATACACACACATAAAGCATCTTTAAAGCAATCATTTTTTATATATATATTTCGTGGCCACAAATTAAAATAGACAAAATTCCATTGGACTATACAATTCAATGAATGGATCAAACAATGCTGTTTGCATTTATCGTCGTTTCTTAAATAGATTTTTTTTAAAGAATCTGCATTTTTTTTTGTTACAGTACTTAAAAGTTTGGGATGGACTACTTTAAGTAACTAGCATTTTTTTCATTATTTTAGTTATAGTCATTTGAAAGCCTATTTTGTAACATGTCAAACACAAATGATCCTTTTTGTTAGTTCCCTATTATAGTAACCTTAATTACATTATACTAACTTTTCAAAAAGGGCAGTAAAAAGGTCTTTTCTGATTTTGTGGGAAGTTTTATTCGATATTTTAGTTGTAGAGGGTTTTGAAGTTCTTTTAATGAAAGAATGTAATTTTAGACAATATATATTTATGGAACTTAAAATAAAACTCTTTTGTTATTAAATCACCTCTAATTTAACTTACTGCCTCCTTAAATGCATTTTTGAAAAAGAAAAAAAAAGAAAAAAAGAATTTGAATGAAAAACTTAATTATAGAATGAATAGGAAACAACAATATCATTTTTGTTTAGCTTAATTTTTTCAATTCTTTATGGCCAGAAAATGGATTTATCAGTCATAAAGTACGTGCTTATGGACGTGGCTACAATTCAATCATACAAAGTGATCTTTATTACATGTTGGTTGTTAAAACTTGTGTAGTAAAGAAAAAAATCTGTAAGAAATATTGAACTGTCGAAAAATTAAATACGTTTCTATACTATAGGTTTTCTATACGTTTCTATTTCTATATTTTCTTCTACCATTGTGCGTTTGGTGGTAATCTTCCTTCATTAATCTCTCCCTTCATAATCTAATTTTTTTTCGTCAAATAGTGGCTGTCTAAAATAAAAAACATTTTTTTTTTTACCAGTTTTTTTTTTAATTTCAGAATTTTTTTAAAAATAGTAAATTTGAAATTTTAGTATAGTTTTAGTTATGCGATACAGTGATGTACAGGGAAGACTCACATCAAATTTCAAGCAAATTGGTTCAGTAGAACTTGTGATATCACGACAAGAGTCTCGAAAAAAGTTTTTTCGAGAAAAATGCGATTAAAGTTTCGGGCCAAGTTACGCACAGACTAAACCATACAACAGTATATTTTTTCAATCTGCGATCTTCATATATTGGATCTTTCTTTACTACAAAAAATGTATTTTCTGTAGTTTTTTTATTCCAATAGAGCAGTTCTGGCCTTCTTTAAAGCTTAAGTAGCTTGTATTTATGAGCGCTCAATCCGGATATTGTCACGACAACGGCGAATGCATGAGATTCTGGACAGATTTTCATTCCCATAAGGGTCAACGTTTTTATAATGGGATTTAAACTTTCATTAAAAACGCAAACTGCTGTAAAAGTTGCAATTTCAATTGTATGTTCCGACCACGCCGGTTTAAATGTCACGTCACTAAATTACCTATTTATCTGAAAATAATTATGACTTTGAAAAATCATCTTAAGTACTTATTCTTAAATGTTTAATCTTTAAAAATATGAAGAAAAAAAAATTTTTTTTTCCAAATTTTTAGATTAGAACCCATTAATAGTGATTATAGACTTTTTTGTAAAACACTTTCGGAGGGACTTTGAACTGATAATTCTTATTCCATCGAAATGCATGTTACTATTTGTTGTGGATTTTTTTTCAATAATTTTTCGTACGAAGTAATAAACTTTCAACATCAAAGTGATTTGTGTATATCAAAAAATATTCAAACTTGAAATAAATTATGTTTCATTTAAAGGAAGCTCACGAAATAATTCCTTTGAAAATTAGATAAATTAACTAAAAAGCTAGCTAGAAAAAAGCTGCTAGCTAAAAAGGAAACAAGTTAATAAACTTAGTTGGATCTTTCTTAAAAAGACAAAATACAGCTATGATAAATTACTCTTAACAAATGCAAAAAAAATAATAATAATTCAAAGTCATTTGAAATTTGTTTTCATTCCTAAAGATTCAAAAGTTGATTAAGAAAGAGAACAAATCATAATTTTTCTTGCATCCGGAAGTTTTTCAATTTAATTTTGTTATAACTTCTTACTTTGCTTCTTATCTATGTAAATTATACTGAAATTTTTTAAAGAATAGAATAAATGCCTTGGTTTCTTTTATTTCTAGGGAGCTGAAATAAGTTTGGAAATAGTTTCAACAAAA
>BMAO01032076.1:0-32346 GCA_019973975.1 Trichonephila clavata
GGCTTGGAGGCTGGAAGGCTTAGATGCTGATCGGGTTTGAAGATGGTCCCTAAGACACATGCAATTTGTGTGTATTCCCCTTGTTTCTTGTTGACAGGATGTTGTCGCATTCCTTAGTTGGGGGGGGGGGTCACAACGGCCGGTCAGCAAAGTTGAATGAACTCATAATTTGGAAGAGTCGTCGCGAAATTTGTGACTCTGCGCTTGGTTCCTGACCAATGGCTAGGCGGGACCAAAGGGCGTGCGGATGAAAAAGGGGGTAATTTGCCCCCACTTAAAAGGAGGAACCGGGACATTTCTCGGCAGATTGACAGAGATTTAGAGAGAGATTTTACAGATTAGCAGAAGACAGATTACCATGATTTCAGATTAAGAGAGTTGAATATAGGCCGTCCAAGTACCACCCAGCTCCATGCCTCCGTTTCAGATAAGTGGAATGTTGCAGTAATTCTTATTCATAAATTGAATAGTGTATTTATTTTAACCTAGTAATGTTTTAAAATTAATAAACGAATTTGATCTAATTAAATTGAATTATTCATTTAATCTCATTGTTATTTAATTGAGTTTTAAAGTACTAACCACTAATATGATGCAGACATAAGTTAATTTAATCGAACCTGCGTAAGTCATAATATGTTAAATTAATGAAGTAATTGTAGCGCTGCATCATCTGGTGTCAAGTGACGAGGATTCGAGGAAATTTTTTCCCCCTCTTTCGTTCACGCGTGAAATTTTTAGATGATTTGGGCAATCGCTAATGTGTTGTGTTCGAATGTATAATAAATTTAAGATTGTTGTAATGTTGAATACATTGGCGTTAACTTTAAAGCAAATTATTTTTTCCTCGCAAATTTAATTTTTTCCCCCTCGGTAGATGAAAGGTTGGAAATTTTTTTTCTCGATCCCATATTGTTCTAATGTATTCAATGTCAACTAATGTTCAATTGTCTCAAATTCTCCTCAAGAGATTCGAATGCACGGTTCCATTGTCCACAAAACTTCAACTGTTCTCCGTTTGTCAGCAGGGAATTTCTGAGACTGTGCAGGAATTCGCATCTAAAAAAAATGTTTGTGAGGAACAGAGATATAATTTAAGGAATCGTGTGAATTCGAATATTTAGATTAAACTTATTACAGTGTTTCAAAATAAATAAATTAAATTCATACATAAAATTTTAATGTTTACTTTGTTCATATTATTGTCGACATTTTGTTATCGGAGAAGGGTCCATTGCTTATCTTAAAATACTTCAAAGATTGTTGTCGGGTAGATTGCAGGAATTCATTTTGTATCAATGAGAATTAATTGTATTTTATTATGTTGGCACTTGTATAAATATCAATATTATATACATTGATGTTTTTTTTTTAAAATTTGTTTTTGTCACTCATATGCTTTTGCATGTATGTTATTTCAAAATATACTGTGGACACAAGGTACATGTCTACAATAAGTCAGGAAATATAGAGAAAGGTCTCTTGTATAACTCATATAGTCAGTGAATAACTATTTTAGCTATGTGTGTAGTCCCATACATGCTCCATGTGTTTTATTAGTATGCTCATTCTACGTATTTTGTTATTGTGTTTCATTTATACATTATCTCTCTGCGATTTTCATTGTTGCTTAAAAGTATTAAAATTCTGGGGTTTTACTACTACCATAACGTTGTTTTTATCATGTTATTATAATCAATCATATATTATTCTTTTATCTTGCAATCTACTCATTGAATACTTATTGTGGATGTATTATCATTTATGTTTATTTCTGAACTTTTATTGCTTTCGCCATGATTGTACCTTATGATAGTGTAGAAGAAAGTAGCTATTTTGCCATTATTATTCTTAATTACAATTGTGTTTTATGAATTTTAATAATATTCGAGATGGTTGTTTGTTTTATTCTGTGTTGGCCATCGCACTAGTAAAATTTTATACACACTAAAGGAATTTCTATGATATGTTTAAAGTATAGTTACTAGTATTGTGTTCTTGTACTCTCGTTTTAGAATGTTTTTGAGTAGTTGAGTTTCAATTGTCCATAAATTAGGTATTCAGTTTTTTTTTCTTTCGGTTTTGTCGATTTATGAATTTTTCTCTCTCCCTCCATGATGTACCACTCGGTATAAGTGTTGATTGATTAAGTGAAGTTAGTTTTGATTTCGTGTTTTTGGTTCATTATAATTTTTTTTTATTATGAAAATTCTTGGTCATATTATTTAGTATTGAGGTAGATAAGTCTTGTGTACGTTCTGTAGTTATGAAATTGTTTTGAATACTTAGTGGGTTAGAGCATGAATTTTTTTTTTAAAAGTTGAATTTCATTATGTGAAGAGTGTTGATTACATTTGAGTTAAGATTGTTCGTGATATATTTGAATACTGATGCGAATTATTTCCGGAAGTTATGTTTATCGAATTGTTAAAGAGGTACAGGAAACTGTTGTCATTATAGTTGTATTAGAATCTAGCGGGTTATGTGAATTATTACGGAAGTTAGGTTTAACGAAGTGTTGAAGAAGAGATACAGAGAATTGTTTTATGAGTTTGTGAATTAATATGATTATTCAGGTATTAGTTAAGTGATTTAGTAGAAATGATTGAGAATTAGAGTTTCAGTTGTCGAGTTAGTTCTGTTTTTGAGAGATAGTTAGCTGTTTGTAGCGTTAGTTAATTTGTTAGCGGATCGTATTGGTTATAAGGGTTTATGGCTATGTTGTTTGAGAGTCAGTATTCGAGTTGCCGATAGTCGATTTTGGTGAATTAGTTATAGTAATGGGAATTAATATTTTTATTGTTGAACAAATTTTTTTTTGTGTTTGGTGTTGATGACATGCGAATCGCTCTGTTCAGTGCACAATTATAGCACTCAAAGGTTAGAGTGAAGTGTTTCGTTTTTTTTTCTCGCCTACTATTTTTTTATATATAGACTTAAAATCCATTTTTATCAATAGCCACAATTTTAATAATCTCGTCTACTTTTAGTATTAAATTTTTTTTGTTTCTTAACCTTGGGTTGCATCCTGATCACATGCATATTCATCGTTTTGTAATAAGGAAAATGCACGCCTAAGTTATACTATTCGTACGCAATTCTCATGGTGAATTTGTCATTCCTTTATGCTATTGATTTTGTTGTACGTTGTATTTCAAATGCATGCTTAATTTAATTAGTACTCAAGGCTCAGGGTGAATTTATGATTCCTTATGCTCATTGACTTTGATGTACGTTGCAATTTCTTATGTAATCATGCCATATTGTTATCATGTCGAATTTCGATGTTAGGTGATGCAATGTTGTGATGTTTTTCTGTTTTTTGCATTATACTCATAAATAATAATAATAACTTATCTAAACTTGTTCTCACAAATTGTTACAATCTCACACTGGAAAATAAATTTTTTAAATTCCTTAAAATGGTGGATAATTTTTTATGTACATTATTAGCTAATAATTTTCTTCATCATGTCGTTCTGCGATGATCAGTGAGAAGGAGGAGTTGGCATAATTATACAAAATATCTGTTTAACTTTCATGCCAGACATCGGAAATGTTGTTTTTACCCATTTTACTATGCATACATGTCGCGCCAAAATCTGTGTCACAATCAATTTTTTAAGTATTTACTTCTTGTATCTTTATATATATATCATTTGTTTTATTTATATTACATATTAATCACTGCTGTGTTATGTACACAATTATACTGTTACAATGTTTTCGTGCGTGCAATTATTTTGTGTAAATTATGCGGTAGCCCAGATCTCATCTCAAAATTCGAATTTTATGATTTTTTTTCTTTACAAGTCGTTCTATTGTACTACATTTGTTTGGCAGAAACGGAGGCAGGGGATGGTAGGTGTGGTATTCAAACGAAAGTCCCTGCCGGTCAAGAAGTTAGTGGGGAGGGAGAAAGTGAAATGGAAAATAACGAGTTCACGTGTTGTGTGTGTAGAACATTTCCGCACTTATTATAATCTCTTTTGGGAGTATTTTTTTCATTAAGGTCGAGCTGGGATGCAACTCACGGACCACAGGAAAGGAAAATTTTCCCCTTCGCCATGGCGTCAGGATGACAGGCCAGCCACATTCATCAGGTTCGGGAGCTGTCACGATTTACGACCTCCAACACGAGGGAGCAGAGGAGACAAACGTTTAAAGGTTCCTACAATGCCGCGAAGTCAATAAGAGAATTCAACAATATGCTACCCATTACGGCGGCTACATCCTTCCAGCGTGGTGTCTTTCACCCCTCTTCAATTCGTCAAACGACAGGACATAATTGTCGTTATTTCTTCACCTTCACAACAGAAAGGGGGACTTCCGCCTTTTCCTACTGCACTTGGCACTAAAAGGCTCAATCGTCGGGATCAAGGATTCCCCCTCCAGTTTTTTTTCTTCCTCTCCTGCAGTTGTTTTTCCAAGATTTCATCGTGTCAAGAAGATCCATTTCCGGCTCGCTGTTGGACTATTACTATTGTCATTTAATCACTCCCATTTCAGTTTTGTATGTCTACTGCAAAATATGTGTTAATTTTTTTCTCTCTCTTTCCAGGTGTTTGTGAGTCTGAAAGGGGGGAGGAGTGATGGGTGGCTTGGAGGCTGGAAGGCTTAGATGCTGATCGGGTTTGAAGATGGTCCCTAAGACACATGCAATTTGTGTGTATTCCCCTTGTTTCTTGTTGACAGGATGTTGTCGCATTCCTTAGTTGGGGGGGGGGTCACAACGGCCGGTCAGCAAAGTTGAATGAACTCATAATTTGGAAGAGTCGTCGCGAAATTTGTGACTCTGCGCTTGGTTCCTGACCAATGGCTAGGCGGGACCAAAGGGCGTGCGGATGAAAAAGGGGGTAATTTGCCCCCACTTAAAAGGAGGAACCGGGACATTTCTCGGCAGATTGACAGAGATTTAGAGAGAGATTTTACAGATTAGCAGAAGACAGATTACCATGATTTCAGATTAAGAGAGTTGAATATAGGCCGTCCAAGTACCACCCAGCTCCATGCCTCCGTTTCAGATAAGTGGAATGTTGCAGTATTCTTATTCTAAAAATTGAATAGTGTATTTATTTTAACCTAGTAATGTTTTAAAATTAATAAACGAATTTGATCTAATTAAATTGAATTATTCATTTAATCTCATTGTTATTTAATTGAGTTTTAAAGTACTAACCACTAATATGATGCAGACATAAGTTAATTTAATCGAACCTGCGTAAGTCATAATATGTTAAATTAATGAAGTAATTGTAGCGCTGCATCAGTATCAGGAAAAGCAGTACCCTTTTTCTTTTTCAATTGAAGGAAATGTTGGTGCTAACCTTTTATTGCACCAATGCCAACGTTCAAAATAACTCACCAAGTTGGCAACGCTGATTTCAAATGTGTTATATGGACTAAATTGGCAACCATGGGCTTCATTTCATGTAATATTGTAATAATAATAGGTTGTGACAATATGTAAGAATTGAAATGTGATAGGAAGATTTTTTGGTACTTATGTATAATTGCAACAATTGCCAACTCTATTAATAACTCACTAATTTGGCAACCACTATTTCCTATGTGTCGTCTTCCTATGTGTGCCATATGCTTTGTTTCATATAATGCTGCCAATAGGTAGTGATCATACTTATTTTTTTAACCAAATGGCCATGCTATGCAGTTGGAAGTAGGCAAGAAGTACTGCTGAAATGTACTGATATAAGCTATTAGGATGGAAGTAGGCAAGACATACCGTTAAAGTGTACTAATATTCAGGCGGTGTTTGAGTTCCAAGTTTTACTTACTTTGGGGCCAACTATCTTCTGTTGCCGTGATATCAACATCAAATGAATAGTAACGCAAATGCATCCGTAGATTGATAATGCCACCAACATTCAAGTTAGCGAGAATAAGGAAAAGCAACCACACAAACCCAATGGCCTTACAACTGTTTAGTACCAAAATACGTACAGATGTTTTCTGCATTGTTGATTCTTTAAAAATAACAAAAATAATGAACAACATGGGAAAGCAAACTTTTTTCAGATACAGCAAAAAGGTTTAGAGAGTATAATCAGGCTTTATTGATAATCATAGTTCAGCTGGCATGAATCAGGAGCATAAAATGAAATAAAACATTTTACGGAAAGTAAATATCTTTGAAAGTGGCCAGAACAATAGAAATGGCCTTGCAAGCTGGGTAGTTGTTCCATTATTCAATCAACATACATTATTACAAACCACAAAAGTAAAAAAGAAATAATCATCAACAAAAATTACACAGATACATAAATTTAATGCGGTGGCTAGGCTTTGGTATCACCCACTCACGGCGGGATAAGTGTCCAATTCGACAATCCAACCAACCTTAGAACTAAATCATTACCTGAATAACAGAACACTTTAACGGTACACCATGTCTATTTTCAACCGTAAATAGCATGACCAGTTAGTTTGAAAAAGCTGTAAAAAATTAACAGTATACCCCATGTCCATTTTCAACCATAATAGCATAACCATTTTGTTTGAAAAAGCTGCACAAAAATAACATCCTTTATCTATTTTGAATTTTCGGAAAAGGATAAATACGTTATAACACATCGAAAGTCAACTGTTGCCAAATGGTAAAACAAAATTTAGAAAGAAGATTTTTTTATGACGATTTTTTCGAAAAACAAATAAAATTTCATCACAAAGAGTAAGAAAACGATTAAATACTACCATAAATAAATATATTTACTGTAAAATGTGGTACAATCCCCCAAAAAACTGTTCGAAACATTCATTTTTGCAAAGTTAATTCTTGACATGTTTGATGACGTCATATCTACATTTAGCTAAAAAATCACTTAAAAATTGAAATTTAAAAAATCTAAAGCGAATTTAAAAAAAAACTCTTCAAGGTTAACAGCATAAGGATCTGCAGCTTCTACGTGCCAAGTTTCACACTTTTGGGTTGCTTAATTTGGTCGGAATAGCTGAAACACACACAAACTCTTTCTTTTATATATTAGTATAGATTATGACATTAGTTTTTTTTTTTACAACCTTACATATAGTAGAAACCTTAATTATAAAATAAAGGTCTAATTTTGACGAAACGACAATAAACAGCTCAGAACAAAAAGAAAATGTCAGAAAATCTCATACGTTAACAAAAACTCGTATTAGCCTTCATGTTCTTACGTATTAGCATCACCACAGCCAAACTGGCACTAAGCAAATCACACTATATCCCAACAAAATCTGACTGATTTTTTTTCCACATAAAAACACAAACACAGAATCTTAGTTGTTTTAATATCAAGGACGATTAGCATGGCGCCAATTTGGCTGTGATGACACTTATATGTAAGTATCATAAATTCTAATTTAAATCACGATATTGGCAATCTAATAATCCCAATAAGTTTGAATGGAGTGTCATTTTCTCTATGGTACTTACATATTATCGCAACCTATTGGCGACATTACATGAAATGAAGCATATGGTTGCCAATTTGGTGAGTTATTAATTAAGTTGGCAATTTTTGCAATAATACGCAAGTACCAAAAAAGGTTATTGCTTTTTACCTTTATCGGCTAATTCCATGTTTCATCGATGTTGCAAAATAGTACCAGAATGTAGCTTATAACAAAAAGAAAAGGTACTGATGTATTATTGCAACAATCGCCAATTTGCAATAATATGTGAGTATGTGCGAGACACTAAAATAGAAAATATAGCACTAATTTAAATTAAAAGGTTATCAAAAACAAAAGTTAAGCCTTAATTTTGCCAGAAAATCTTAAAATAAAAAAAATTTAAACATTAATAAAATAAACGTAAATAAATATAAAGTAACCTAGCATATAGTAGAAATGACATTAATTCAAACCGAAAAGCAACCTTAAATACAAAAGCACAGGTCCGATTTTGATGGGAAGTAGGCAAGACGTACCGCTAAAGTGTACTAATATTCAGGCGATGATTAAGTTAACAGCTTTTCTTACTATGGGGCCGACTACCTTCTGTTGTTGTGATATGTATATGAAATGAATTGTAGCCCCAAGCACCAACCATAGACTCATAATACCACCAACATTCAGGTTAGCAAGAATAAGGAGAAGCAAATGTGCAAACCCAAGGTCCTTGCAACTGTTTTGTACCATAATATGAACAAATTTTTTTTGCATTATTCACTCTAAGAATGACATAAAATTAATAAACAACATGGGGAAGGAAAAATTTGTCAGATACAGCAAAAAGGTTTGAAGAGTGTAATCAAGCTTTTTTTGATAATCATAGTACAGCTAAGATAAATCAGGAGCATAAAATGAAATAGAACATTTTATGGAAAGTAAATATTTTTAAAAGTGGTTACAACAATAAAAATAGTAGCTTTAGGCCTTGCAAGATGGGTAGTTGTTCCATTACGCAATCAACATGCATTATTAGAAACCATAAAAGGAAATACAAGTAAGAAATAATTTGAACAAAAATTATACACAGTTACACATATTCAATACGGTGGATAAACTTAACTTGATTACAATCCATCTGAGATTCATATCATGGCACAGGTTTTCGGCGGCAAAGTTAAACTTAGAACCAAATGACATCGCCTGAATATTAGTAATTAGTACACTTTAATGGTACATATTACCCCATTCCATCAGTATAGAATTATTATTTAGTCTGAAAAAGTTGTATAAAAAAAACATCCTTTTTTTTAAAGATATGAAAAAGATATAATACGTTGGAAATATTAAATACGAAAATATCTACTGTTATCAAATTAGTGTTGCCAATCAGAAAAATAAAATTTAGAAAAACATTTTTCTAGGCCTATTTTTTCGAAAAACAAATGTAATTCCTCCACAAAGAGTTAAAAAAATGAATAAATACAACTAAAATAAATATATTTACAGTAAAATGTGCTAAAATCCCCTCCAAAAACTGCTCCAAACATTAATTTTCAGAAAGTTAAGACTTGACAGGGCTGAGATGACGTAATATCTCCATTTAGCTGAAAAATCGCATAAAAATTGAATTTTAGAAAAATCTAAAGCAAATTTCGAAAAAAACTCTTCGAGGTTAATAGCATAACGACCTATAGCTCCTACATGCCAAGTTTCATACTCCTGGGTTGCTTAATTTGGCCGGAATAGCTGAAACACACACACACAAACTCTTTCTTTTATATATTAGTATAGATATATAATTAAAAAATGATCTAGCTTACTAAAATCTGTAGAAAATTATTTTCAAAGTTTCAGAAATGAATTTGGAAAAAAAGACAAGGAGCAACTGATTTACCAGGGCTTTCGTTTGAAGAGGAAGTTGGACAAGCTCGCAGGCACTAAAAGGGGGGGGGGAAATATTTTGGTGAAAGTAAAGAAGTCGGTTACAAATTTTTGAAAGAAGGGAAAATTACATAGTGTTCCCTGTTATGTCATATGTGATTGGACAAGAGCAGAACTTTCCTGAAGAGCTGAGATTCATCAAACTGTTATGGAATACTTTATTGTATTTTTGACAAGAGATTATAATCTGAAATATTAAAAAGAAAGCTGCTCAAAAATTAAAGGAAACTTACAAAAACAATATTGAATCTTTTAATTTTGACGATATGAATTGGGGAAAGAAAAGAAAAGAAAGATGTAATGGATACCCCCTCTAGAAATTTAATGAGTTGCAAGAGAAATCCTAATATAGATATACTTTGATAATATTTTTAACAATACCGTTATTGAATGTATCAAGTGAAAATTTTTTTTTCAGTTTTAAAACGTGTTAAAAATAATTTAAGAAATGCTCCGAAAGAAAAGACAAATTGAACAACATGGTCATATTATATACAGAACAAAATGTTTTAGACAAAATAGATATGGCAAAAATAATTGATGAATTTTCCAAAGAGAAATCAAGTTGTATAGTAAAAATGTAAGCTCTTTACTAAGGTTTTTAATTTTTTTATACACAGTTAAGATTTTTCTTTAGCCGTTGAGTTTTATTATTATAAGTACATTATATTTTGAGAATTTGAGGTAAGCGACTCTCTTTTCACTATTTTAGTTTTACCCCTCTTGAACCCATGGGCCTCAAACCTTTTTCCGCCAAGGGCCTCCAACTACCTTAATTCGCCTCTGGCGATAACTCGGGGAAAAAAGTTGGTATGCTCCGTAGAAACGATAAGTACGCGTTATTATATTTACAATTCAATAATTCTTTACATGAGTATTAAATTTTAATAATTTTCAGACTTTAGAAATTTTTTTGGTTTTATCTAAGATTTAGAGCAAAAAAGTATTGTTTAGATTAATATATTTTATAATAAGGTAATTTGAATAATTTAAATTTTTTTCCATCCAGTTATAAAATTGACTATAGTTAAAAAAAAAATCTAGTAAATTAAAAGTCATATGAGACTTTTCAAATATTTAATTCTAAATACATAAAATAATTTTCATAATTTAAAAGTTAATTACTTACGTTGTAAATTAATTCTCTGAGTAGAATAGAACAAAAGATACGTTTCGTTTCAAACGCTACTGTGGCAAAGATTAGTTTTATTTTGTCAAAGGGTTCTATTTATAGGCTTTTAGAGATTAAGAAGTGCAAACTTAAAATTGCTAAATTGAAACCTAAACTTGAAGATGGTTTTAGTTTATGGTTTTCAAAATTGAGTACTACGATCTTCTGCTTATTTTACACATATTTCGTGCTGCCATCTTCTGTGTATTTTAGAAAAAAAATCCTATTTTTAAATAATATGTACCCAGAATTTCTTAATATATTTTAATAACGATATGAAATAAAGAGAAAATAATCATTGCCTTAGAGTTTTTAGGAACTAGACCTAAGTATTATGTATAATGCGTGGCTTTCAGAGTAATTAAAAAAATTTAGAATGGAAAAAAGGCTAAATATGTTAATGTAAGTAATTGATAGTAACTAAGTTTTGAATTTTCTAACCAAATTATGTATGAAACTAATTTTAAAAATTTTGCTTATGATCACATAATTTAAAAGTATAAGGAAGAACATCGACCAAGTAATTTTCTAGTTAATTTTTCTGAGCGAAATTAAATTTTTCATCTTTTATCTGAAATTTGAAATTAAGAATCCTTTGACGTTTCTTAGAAATAATTATTGATTCACTGCTGAAAATAATTGAATAAAAAATCCGTGCTAAAAATGACTTCAATTAAGACTTCATGCTAATAATTCAACAAACAATTAAAATTTAAAGAAATAGAAAATACTTCGGTGCTTACGTATTATCTCAACAATGCTAACGTTCAAGATAAACAGGGCAAATTAGCAGCCCCGATTTCGCATGTGTTAATTTAAAATCATGTGCTTCATTTAAAAAATGTCGTCAATAGGTTGCATTAATACGAAAGTATCAATACTTCTCTTTCTGTGTATGTTAATTTTTTTTCCTCAAAAAAAAGATCGTTATTGAGAAAAGAAATTTCGTATAAATAAACAAAATACGAAGCCAGTTTGTAAGAAAAACTACGGTTCAAGATTCAATTTTAAGAAATTATTTGAAAACAATGCATATATATATTTGAAAACAATATATAATATTTGAAACATACATACCATGCATGGTTTTATTTTTAATATTTATATAATTTTTACCTTTTGCTACTTAAAAGATTATATGAAGGGGAATACTTATATACCTATTTCTTAATTCAATTTGAAATTAAAGGAATAATTGAATTTAGACTCATACACAATTTGATCGAAATATTTCATCCATATTATATTTTTTCCTTTCAGTTAAAGGGATTTGGGATAGAAATCCCTGAATGAAATCTCTTATTTTTGTTCAATCTTCACGAAATTCAATTCAAATATTTTTTTAATAAATACCATATCATACGTAAAATTAAAAAAAAATATGACTAATCATTTGAATTAAAAGTTTTCTCACCATTTTTACGCATATTTCAATTACTCTTTGTGGATTAAACTTTAAAATAATGCCTTTTAAAAATTGTTACTTATTTCTAATACAAATAAAACCTATAAGGGCACTTACGTATTATCACAACCTGGTGGGGCGTAACGTACATCCCCGCATTGCGGGGGTGGGGTATCCAGGGATTCTAGGGGGCCCAAACCGGACTTTGCAGGGAGGCCCTGATATTCTCCTTGCGTCACTGTCACAACCTTTTGGCAACATTATACGAAACGAAGCACATGGGTGCCAATTCATCGCGTACGACACATAGGAAATCCTGGTTGCCAACTTGGCGAGTTATTATTAGAGTTGGCGATTGTTTTGGTAATACGTAAGTACCCCTTTAAGTTATGGATTTGAAACAATCTCTATCTATTCAATTTGACTGTTAAGTAACATTGCACTTTGAGGCTACTCACGGGCTGTTGGTGAGGAGCCGCAATTCTGAACCTCAGTCAGGTGACGAGAACGACAACTGAGGTTGAAATCTTCAACTAAAACCCCAATCTAAGTACTTTTCCGCTGAGAACTTTAAAGCAAATTATCGCATTAATCGAAAAGTTATGCGTAAACCTTTTTATTACGGTATAAATTGACAAAAATTGTAACTTTTTATCAGGTAGAAAATTAAGGAATTTTAAGCAAAAGTTGAATTTAAAAACATTTTTAATAATAAAAACAGTTACCTAAAAAAAATATGTTATAGAGTTTCCAATACGTTATCAGATAAAAAAAAAAGAAACGAGTCTTACAGTAGTCGCATATGATGTGTAACATCTGACTTGTTATCATGGTAAATACGCAATAGTGACTTTAATCCTGAAAGAAATGAATCGGTTATGACTGGAAATAATTTTCTATCGAATAATTATATCTTTTTTGAAAATTTTATTTAATTAACACAAGGAGTTATGTAGTTTTTTTTATCAAAAATATTTATTATTGTTCAATTTGGGGAAGAGCGGAGACAATAGATTTATGAAAATTTAAGTATGACGCATATACTTGTGATTTCAAAGTATTTAAAAGTCGTTGAAAAACGGCGTCAATAACAGTACCACTGTTAGTTGTCGAAACATTTCGATTAGTGTTCATTTCGAGCTTGAGTTCATCTTTCAGAAAAGCTATGAGTGGCTCAGCTTCTGGCAAACTGAAGAACGTTAAAATCACCACGAGATAGTTTTTTTTTAAAAGAGCAGAACCACCTTCGGTATACGGTAAAAGTACAAAATGCAGGAAATCTGTTAACTGTTTGATTCGGAGAAATGTATGCGACCACCAAAATGACAAGACTTGCTGGTATGTGCTGCAGGCGGGCGTCTTAATTGCTACTACAGTTGGACCCCCAGACGAGGGTAGCGAAGAAACACCGTCAAGCGCATGCTTAAAAATTAGAAATATTAGAGAAAATCAAAAATACTCGTTTACTTAATTAGTTCTTATTAATCGAGAAATCTTTTTTTAATCACAATTAAAAATATTATATTGACAGCGACAGGAATTAACCTCAAAATATGAAAATGATAAGCACTTAAATATTTATTCATATAATTCCATATTACTTACTCCTATTTTTTTAAAGAATGATGAGCTTTGTCAGACGCTTAACAAGAAATATAATTGTTAATATATAGTTTACACATATTTAAATATATCCTCAGATTTCACACACAACGAGCCCTGAGACTTTGACATTTGAGCGTAAGAATCACAACTTTATTCTGGATGAAGTCTAATAAGACTTGCTGGTATGTGCGGTAGGCGGGCGCCTTAACTGCTAGTAGAGTTGGACCCCAAGACGAGGCTAGTGAAGAGACACCCTAAGGCGAGGCTAGCGAAGAGACACCTCAAGGCGCTGAATTGGTCAAATCAAACAGCGCGCGCTTCCCCCGACTTCCTGTTACGCATTTCCGTCCCTTTTCACGAAATCACTCCAACAAATATCCAGCAACTGAGAGTAAAGATGTTACACATAAAAAAAAAAGAATGTCGTAATTAAGCTGAAGAGCCATTGAAATGTATTCTAAATTTCCTTACAACAACAATAAACGGACACATAATCTCTCACACACGCTCAGTATTTCTTAAAATTATCGTCAATTAGGCTATTTGTGTGTCTAAGCTGAATAAAAATCGGTGCTAATGTACTATCGCAACAATACCAACGTTCAAGATTACTCGCCAAGTTGGCAACCCCTACTTCGCATGTGTTGTACGAGCGGAATTAGCAAACATGTGCTTCGTTTCACAGAATGACCAATACGGTTGCGATAATACGGAAGTAACTAAAAATCGAACTAAGTGCAAATGCACCCAACTCATTTTGTACACGATTTTGAAGTAACGCGGTACACGAATGTAACGATTTTTTTTACACATATTTTTGTTGTAGTTCGAATTCCAAAAAAATTTAGGAATTCGTTCCCTTTGGATGAGGACGATTTAATCGAATTTATGACAATAAAGGAGCTTATAATGACGAAGTCGAAGGTAAAGCTCAATTGTTAACAGCTGATTTAATTCGGGAAGGCTTGAAACTTGCTAAAAAGTACGGAAAAATCATTTTCTTACTCATGGTCCTCACATAGAGCGTGCATTAAAATTTCAACGTAATCTTAAGTTTTGTGAAGCAGGATATCAAGAATTATATAAGCAACTTGGGGAAAGGGGATAATAGCCTTTGCTGCTCCATATCCCACAAGAACTGAACTGAACTTGGGGGAAAAAACGCTTCTTTGTTTTTCATTGCTATTGGTAATTTTAAATCAATTGAGCAATTTTAATTTAAGCGATTCGAGTTATTACCCATTAATTTTGCTGGAGTGGTTGTTCTATTTATTATTGAGAAAAGTATAGTTGAGAAATATTATTTTCTTCTTTATTATTTGAAATGAAAGGGAAAAATATTTTGATACAGTTATTACATAGCTAAGAGAGGCCTCTGTTGCTCCATATCCAGCAAAACCCCTTATTTGTCATGGCTACGGTTTGATTTAGAATAATATGGAATGTTCTCAATTTGCAAGAATGACTGGGTTTCGTTGAGATGAAACTTTGAGAATTCCGGTATTCTGTTCAAGTTCTCAAAGTTAGTTGGTTGGAAGTACTTTCAAATAAGTTTGGTTCTTATATATTATACTCTCGACAAATTTAGTCAAAATAAAAAGACGGCACCAAATGCTGCCATTGTATGCGCAAATAAGGTTATTGCGTTTATACAAGCGGGGGAACATTTTTTCTTTTTTGGCTGCATACAGAGACATTTGGCGACGACTTTTTTATTTGATGTAGTTTAGTCGATGGCATAATACGTATATACGCCAATAATTATCAGTGATTTTGAGAGAGAGAACTAAATAGATATCACAAAACTTTAATCTAACAACTCTGTATACAGGAGAGAGAGGAAATAATCAAAGAAGTTGTAAATATTTACTAATTCCAAAAACATCCAATTATCTTTGAAAAATTTTTCAGTCATGCTTGTTATTCTTACAATGAAGGTAAATGGAAAAGTTTTCAGGAACTGTGGTTGTACCTCTCAATATACCTAAATTTAAACCTACATATATCTCAAATTATAAAAAGAATTACTTTTTGAAATCAATTAATATTTTTTATAAAATGAAGATAACTTAAGTTTCAGTTGAAATTTAAATATTTTCAAAATTTTGAACAAAATAAAAGGTAAAATCTTATTACAGCTCACTCCTTGGTGAATATTTTTCAAACCGCACTAAAATGGCGCCATTTTTATTTTAAACGTTAAAACGAGAAACAAACAACAAAAATCCCCATTATAATTAAGAATAAAAACTTACTTCATAATTAGCTTTTTCATTCAATATTAGAAATATCCTTGAAAACACAACCATATTTATAGGTTCCAATAGAAAACGAAGTTACAAGATTCTAACAGATTTCCTTTGTGTAGTTGGCTTAGTTTTTTTTCCCTTCCGTTTTCGCCGTTTACTGTTGTTTGTCCGGTCACGTCTATTTAATGCCAGAAAGTAATTAAAATTTTGATAAACACATTCAATACCAAGTATTAAATTCATTGTAAGGATTATAAAATATCCTTTAGATGGTAGATAAGAACTTTGATTTTCATTTTTTCCCCCTGGCTTTTTAAAATTTTAACACGAACAGTTGGACTGATTGCCAATTTCTAACATAAACTGTTGCTAAGCATTAAGCACAAACCAAATTTAATTTATAAGGTAGATCGTGGCTGCAAATTATGATGCTTATTATTCATAGCACTTATGTAACTCTAGAACAATGATGGTGAATCTTGATCCGTGGACTAAACACTGGATTTTTAAATGACTACGCGTTGGTTTTAATAAACTTATTTTTTGCCCCCCCCCACACACTGTTCTTTGTTGTCCTTTGTTGTATTGAGACTTTCAGAAGGAGGTGCTGCTGCACTGGTATTAATTATTGCACCCATTTTGTCTTCTTGGGATGTGGGCGCAGGCAAGCTGTAAGGGTAAGGGAAAATGATAGATTCGAAAATCTCAGATATTATGATGGCTGGTTCATTCATCGAGAATTCAATGGAGAGCAAGAGGACTGGAATTTTGATTTTAACGTTCTATCTGGTAAATGAAGAGCCCTTGGTATACGAATAAGTTTATTGATGACTAAATATAATTTCACAGAACTCTACACTCACATATACTAACATTAATACTATTTACAGGGTTTAAGAAGGAATATCGCTTTAAAGTGCACTGCCCAAAGCATCATGCTTTTTTTTCTTCATTCGATCAGATCATCGGCGTTCTCTCTCATAATTCAATGGCTCGTTACATATCTTTATTCTGGCAACCCTGGAGTCGCCAATTAAGTTCGAAGGCACCAACACGGTCATTGTGCCTGCAATGCGCGATTGAGAATGTGTTTAATACTAACCCAAACTATAAAACCTGGTGCAGGACCTGTATGGCTATGCATTATGCAATTTCTCTCCATGGAGTATCCAAACTCTAATCAGACTAATGTGGTAGTGCGGTCAAAAGCGTGATTCATGTGCAAAGGCAATGTCTTTCCAATTCGTTGTCCATGCTTTGCTTTCGATACATTATTGCAGACGTATGGTTTTGAGACAAACGTAATAAAGCTGGATGTCTTGAGAAAAATTCGCTTTGCTGCAGATGATTTCATAAGGTACGTGCATAAACCGATTGTTGGGAAATCGACCATATTTGTTATGATATCGACCCACCACTGCCATGAGCGTAATATGCCTGTGACGAAACTAATTGCCATTGCTTAAAACTTGCCATTTCAGATCATATAGAAGAAAATAAGAATTCTCAGCCCTTGTTAAAGAATTAGGATTAGGCGAATCCATTCTTATGGAGAAGGCCAGGGCCCACCCAGGGCTGTTGATTCATTGAAGAAGAATCTATTCTAAGAACCATACAAAAAAGTGTAATTTGTATGTATGATGTAAATGTAGTAATTCTGCCATAAACTACAGTACTACAACAGCATCCTACTTAAGGAATGTTTTAATAGAGAAAAAAGAAAGGAAGCTTCTATTTAGGATTCAAGAATAAACTCAAAAAAAAAAAAAAAAATGAATCCCCATCGACGGAAAATTGATTAAAGAGAAAGTATTTGGAAAATCAATTTCTATCTATATTGTGAGGTTTGGATTTATATCTTTTTTATGTAGGTCTTTTTTATGTGATTCCTATTTAACGCATAGTTTCTTTTAAATGTGTTGCCAAAAATATATTTAAAAGCTATTTATGAAACTTTCAGGGTATTTTTTATGTGGTCCCTGTCCTCTGCACAAACAGATTTGAGTGTATGCACGTACGAGGTAAGATTCAAAAGTTCCCGGGCTGAGCCTGTAACGTGAAAAATTTTTTGCAGGAGAGTGACTGCGATAACATTTCTGTGTCACTGCATTCTTCCTCCTTTCGAAAAAAGTTTGTACCAAATCACGTGATCGGTGGCATCCTATTTTGTAGGTGGATGCATTTAGTAGCCGGCAATTGAAAGAAATTGCGTTTGGTGAGCAGAGAATATCAACTTTTGTGATGGCTTGGAAAAGTGTGCTACGGAGACTTATGAAATGTTGAAGCGTATTTAAGACAATGATACATTATCGTGAACGCAAGATTTTGAATGGTATCGAAGTTTCAGAGAAGGCAGGGAAAGTGTCAAAGATGACAAACACTCTGGACGTCCATAGACTTCCCGCACCACTGAAAACATTGAAAGGTTTTCTGCTTCGGTACGTAAGAACATGCTTCAAACAACGACGGGGTGAAAATGAAAAAACAACTGTTCTGCCACATCCTTCTAACTTCCCTGATTTCGCTCCCTGAAACTTCAGAATATTTCTTGAGCTGGTACGTCTCTTGCAGGGTCGTCAATTTCAATCTACACATGAAGTTGGGTAACCTCTGGTTACCCCTTACATCCGATCCCTCTTGTCTATTTGTAAACCCGGCTAGATGTATAGGAGGAACTTAATAATCCACAGACATTATTTCCAATCTAATTTGATTTATTAATTTTTATTAACGAATATGAAACAGACACAACACAATTCTAATTAGGGTATATAAACAATGGCAGAGTGCAAAGGTGAGATACTCTAATGTGGGGATAATATTACAGACCCTCAACAGAATCTAAGACAGCTTAAATACGCTCATTTACAACTACGTCGTTCGATGCATGACGCCACCAAATACTCGCCGAGTACAAACGGAGAACGTGCTCGTTAAATCAGTGGGTCCGAATGGTGTCTCCATCTATCGTGTTGTGTGAGAAAAATCGTACTGTCACCTTCTTGGGGCTCAAAGCTTAGGCTAACGACAGGCGTAAAATTCTAGCCCTTAGCCGCAATGAATTTCGTGGACCTTGATCTGATGTTACTGTCGATCAGGTGGCATAAGCAGCAACAACAACAACAACACAACTACGTCGCACTCTAATAATCAGCTTTTACTTAATCAAGTGTACAATACCTGAATCCTTAATGCATCGGATCCTTCACGGGAAACTTCAGCCACTTTCTTTGGCTTGATCAAATGACGATGGCTTCACGCTCTGTAATCTTTAATTCCACTTCTTTTCAATCTTCACTAACCACTTCTACTTGCACACATCAAACGTATCAACTTCAGCTTGTCAACAACTACGTGTAAACAAATCACTTGCTCCCTTCCTTTCCTTCAATTAACTTAACTTGACCTCTTACTTCACTCTCTTCCAACTCGCGAAAACCGAATTTATATAATATTCCTCATTTACATAAATCACGTTTGGTTTCTCGATGAATGTTGGTTGAAATAAATATGAGTAGGAACGCGTATAGATCCGTCACAAAGTTAAAAGTGCATCGCAGACAGAATTAAAGGACATGGCTAGAAATGGATTCTACAAATGTTTGGATAAACTTTACAAGCTATGGCAAAAGTGTGTTGTTGCTCAAAGGTCTTATTTTGAAGGAGGATGTGTTTCAGCAACTTTACTGGTAATACACTCATGTCCATAAATTAAGGATAATGAAGTTCAGGCAAAGAAAGAGACAAAAGCAAAACAAATTTGATTTATTTGTAAAGTCTATTTATTAAACAAAATGTAAAGAGCAAAAAGATGCTATATGTTTGACAAAATTAATAAAAATTGCGATTTTTACTCCCTGGAGCAAATTTTAAAAAATAACCTATTTACAAAAAACAGTATAACATGGTTAGTATGATGGTTAATACGGTGTATGTCTCTCGGACGATGCAATACAGGCCTTACAACGCCTACGCATGCTGAGTATCAAATTATCAATCTGATCTTGGGGAATATTACACCACTCATCAAGCAATGCCCTTCGAAGTTCCGGTAGACAGGTGGGAGGGGGTTGACGGGCTGCAATTCGTCGGCAAAGCATATCCCCCACATGCTCTAAAGTCCGGTGAGTATGCTGGCCAATCCATAGGGTGATATCCTCCGATTGAAGGCATTCGTCTACAATGTTTGCACGGTGAGGACAGGCGTTGTCATCCATAAACAGAAATTCAGCACCCATGGCGCCCCGAAACAAACGTACATGTTATTCCAGAATGACATCCCGATAGATGTGGCCTGTGTCATCGTAACACTCTGAACATGCAGGTCAGTTTTGGAACCAAGAATAATTCCTCCCCAAACGAGCCATCCAGCACCACCGTAACAGTGTCGTTCAATGGTGTTCTCCTGGTGGTAACGGGTACCTGGCGCTCTCCATATGAAAGTCCGGCGAGAATCAGACTGCAAACTAAACCTGGACTCGTCGGAAAACATCACACAAGACCACTGTTGCGGTGTCCACAATGCATGCTCTCTACTCCAGATTAATCGCAGGCGACAGTGAATTGCGGTAAGGGGAACACATCTGACAGGCCTACGAGCATATAGACCAATGTGCCCTAAGCGTCTGTACACGGTCTGCCTTGAAAGTGTCGTACCGGTAGCTGAAGAGAGCTGATGAGATAGGTCTGGTGCTGTGCTCCGTCTGTTTCTTTTGGCAGTAACTGCCAAATACCGGTCCTCATTCAGCGTTGTAACTCGGGGGCGACCTGTGCTGTAACATCTACTCACATTACCATCATCTTGGAATCGTTGCCAAAGCCTGGAGTTGACATTCTGGGCGATTCCAAGTTCCTCGGATACATCCAGCTGGGTACGTTCACATTCCAGTCGTCCGATAATTCTACCACGTAAACATCATCCAAATGCTTCCTTTGTGCCATAACTATGCGGTTATTGCACTGAAACGCTTTTAAAACGCTTGTGAACAATTTTACTTCTTTGCCACCATTTCTTATATACCTCTCTCTTACACTCTCGTTATTGTGACGTACTATCCGCGCCATCTGGTGGTTTCCTGTAATTTGCATATTCTTCTTCAAGATATGTGTGATAATTCTACAGGTGAAATTTTTATTTTAGAGTTCAATTTCTGTGTGATTCTGAATTAGCCTTAATTTATGGACATGAGTGTATTTTTTAAGTTATTGACTCAGTCCGAGAACTTTTGAATCTCACTATTTAAAATGAAATTATAAAGCCAGTCACTTATAATCAAAAGTCGTTAACATAGTAAAACACAATGATACAACAGAAAAATGTTTTTTTTTCTTAGCATTAAATAACACATCTCCTTTCAAGTTCAATTCTATTTATTAAAAGATATCCGTGTGAAACTTGCTATTGTTTAGCTTGGAAAAAGACTATGGGACTTGATCAGATTGAACCAGTTTCTCTTTCTAATCAATTACATTCAATATTACTGTAATTAGGTATATGTACAATGAAAATCGCTTAACTCGAAACTAAGGGGACTGAAATATATTTTTTTTGTGTTAAAGGACATTGCAAAAAAAGCATATATTCAACAAAATTAACTATATTAGATCACGCTTTATTTACATAGATTATTCGAGTACATTTTACTACATATATTTAATGAAAATCAATGAAACAAAAACATTCACAAGAGCTTCATGAAATTTAATACAAAAGTTTTCACGTTTTTTGTAAAACAAAACATTTATATTGAGATTTTGGAAAATAGTTTGATGTTTTTCTTTGCATTGTCATTTTGGCATCAAATTGTTCGATGTCATCCATTTTTTTATTCATTTCACCATTGAAATACGAGTCTAAATAACTGCGCATGCTTCTCATGATGTTCCTCATTTCGGATGACGTGGGAACAGAAGCTACAAATTAATTTCATTTTCGCCACCGGAATCTCTGCATTAATGATATTTTTGAGCTTTGAACAAACTCCAAAATGTGTTTGCGCGCCATTATTGGGGCAGTTCACACAATACCATCATTTACTTGTAAGGAATTTACATTCCTTATTCCCTGTGATTCGACTAGATGTGTGGGAGGAACTAAATGATCAGAGGACATGATGAACTTCAATTATTTATTTATCTCTATATTCAACACAGACACAACTAACACTCTAATTAAGATAAATTTGATCAATCAGATGATTAAGGTGAGACAAGATAGCGTGGGGATAATATATACGATCATGCGAATCTATCCTTACGATAACTTATACAAAGCTTATTTTTATTTTAGAAGCGCGCTAATAATTTACCTCTCTAACTTTGACTTGAAATAAGATCACAGTACCCGAACTCTTGCAATCCTTTAATCCTTTAGACGTAGCCTCAAACACTTCTCTAATAGTGAAACTAAGCACCCTCCGAATTTCCAACTTCTCGCGTCGTACATTGTTTACGTATATGTACTATTGCCGGATTTCTAGCTTCCTAACTATTCACTTCACATCCAAGCTATCCTCACTTCACGAACCTTCAATTCTCACTTTACTAACTTTGAATTCTCACTTCACTAACTCTTAAACTCGCGAATACAAAGTATATATATTAAACTTAATTTGCATAATCACGCTTTCTTTACTCGAAGAAATTTGGTTGAACAAATGATGGCCCAAAAGGAATCCCCAAGGGGTTAGTGAAAGGAACCGTATAGATCCGTCACATACCTGCAACGAATTCTTCCAAGATACAGTAGAGCAGTTCAATAATCAGAAACTTTCTCAAACATTTCATTAAGTGTTGGCTCAGTTTCAATATCCCAAAAGAGAAATTTTTCGTGTTAAGCGATTTTCGTTTCGTGTTAAGTGAAAAAAATGCAGTAAAATGTATAGTAGTTTGTCGGGACCGTTGTATTATTTCGTGTTTACCGATACTTCGTCTTAAGCGTTTTTGCGTTAAAAAGTATTTTAAAAAGGAAGAGGTTCAAGTTCTTGTGTTGTTTCTATCTGCAATATAATCATATTTTTCTTCTTCATGCTTATGAATTGATTTCGCCAAATATTACCCGAAAATTCTTCCAAATCACTTGTTTGTGTAAGACTTAAATGTAAGCCAATCAGTTATGTACAATGCATAAGAGAAAACATCAAACGGCATGGAATATAAACTTATTTATCCTTTGAATCAAATGAGTCACTGTGTATTTACTTCCAAAAATAGCAGGCTACCACAAATTTGATGAATAAGCACCTTAAAATGATCTGGAAACAAGCATTCAAGGACTAATCTAGCTATTGTTACCTTCCGCTGACAGTATATAGATTGTTCTATACATTTAATTAACTATTCATATTTCTTGTTTGACCTTTCACATAGGATTTTCAAATAGATGATCTGTGCATTTTTTTCTACCACCTCTGCACTTTTGAATTGAAACCTTGATTAAATTAATAGAAATCTGTTCTTGTGCATGTTCGGATTATTACAATATAAAAAGGATGTTCCGATTTCATTTAAAATGTATTATAACCCTTGATTTTTAATCGGCACACTTGCCATTTTTTTTTAAAAAGAAAACTTTATGTACGATGAAAACTTTGGTAAGCAGATTCTTTTTTTATAGTTAAAAATGCACTTCATTTTTGTATATATTTTTCAAATTTTATGAATTTATTTCATAACTCTAAGGTGTAAAAGTGTATTTTTTCAATTCGTACTCTCTCTTAACTCACTCTCTCTATATTTATCTTGATCAAATTTTCAATCGTTAATAGAATGCTTTTTAAAGCACTCATTGAGCTGAACTTTTATATACACGCTTATTTTGGATGACAATACAGTAATTTAATTATAATTAATAAAAATTGATTAAAACTAATTATTTAAAGAATTACAAATACAGCCACGTTGGCATCATTTTTGGCGACTTAGCGACCTTTTTGCTGACTTGGGTCAAAACTTGAAAATGTTTTTTTCTCACATTTTAAAGCGCTAATTTGAGTTGAAGTTTTCTATACACTATTATTTTGGGTAACAATACGATAATTTAGTTATAATTAATTAAAATTATTGACTGAAATTAATTATTTAAAGAATTACAGATGCAGCCACGTTGGGTTCAAGTTTAGCGACTCGGGTCAAAACTTTAAAAGATTTATTTTTCTCACGTTTCAAAACTGAACAGTTAAACTGAAATTTTATGTACTCGATTGTTTTGGATGACAATCCGATACTTTAATGATAATTAATAAAAATTAATTGCCACTTAATGTTATATGTATGTTCAGATTTATGTTAATTGTAACTATTTAATATAAAGTAACTAAAATAAATTTTTTTTGTTGATCTAAGTAGGAATTGACTTAAATTTTGTTTTATATTACTTGTTGTTTATGACTCTCCCAATTTGAAGCTGTACACTAGGATTATGGAGTGAAAATCGCTTAACACGAAACTAGGGGGGGGGGACTGAGATATTTTTCGTGTTAAAAGAATTTCATATTAAAGGACATTGTAAAAATATACAAACATTCAACAGAATTAAGTTCATTAGACAACATTTTATTTATATAGATAAGAATATATGCATGTATTTAATAGAAATCAACGAAACAAAAACATTCACAAGAACTTAAGGAAATTTAATATAAAATGTTCAAGTTTTTTTGAAAATGAAAACATTTAATGAGTTTCTGAAAAATAATCAGATATTTTTCTTTGCTTTGTCTTTTTTAGCATCAAATCAGTGGCGTAACGTACACCCCCGCATTGCGGAGGTAGGCAGAGGGCGCCCAAAACCTGACTTCGCAGGGTGCCCTAATATTCTTAGCCACTGTATCGAATTGTCAATAAATGGTTAGATGGCGTCCTTTTTTATTATTTATTTCACTGTTAGAGAGAATGTGTGTTTAAACAACTGCGCATACTTATTATGATGTTCGTCCTTTTGGATGACGTGGAAACAAGTTACAAATTCATTTCTTTTTCGACATCGCAATCTGCATCAACGACATTTTTTGAGCTTTGAACAAATTCCGAAATGCCTTTGTCTGCCATAATTTGAGCTGTACACACATTATCATCAACTACTCCAACGGATTCTTCAAGTAATACAGTAGCATAGTCCAATAATACAGAAATTTCTCAAACATTTAATTAAGTGTTGGCTCAGCTTCAATATCCATGAAAAGAGATCTTTTCGTATTAAGCGATTTTCGCTTCGTGTTAAGAGAAAAATGCTTGCTAATACACAATAGTTTGTCGGAACCGTTGTATTATTTCGGGGTAACCAATATTTCATTTTAAGCGTTTTCGCGTGTATTTTACACTGTATTTATCAATCTTGAAAGGTATAACAGTACAATATATGAATCCAGAAAAAATTTCAATGATGACCCAATTATTTGGTAATGTTAACACCTTAAACCTTTTTCAATATAACTCTAATAAATTAAATGTAAAAAAACTTTTTTAAGAACAAGCTTTTATTTAAACGCGCTAAAAAGAATAAAATAAACTTTTCCTTTAAAACTTTTTTTACTATCAACTTATAACGTCATTACACAATTTATATGATATAAAAGCTTGTCGCAATATTTAAGTACTCATATTTACTTAGTTTGAATTTTTAAAAACCAAAATCAATCAGGTCAAGTTATTCATTTTACTTGTTTATCTCACAGATATATCTCGCGACAAGCTTTTATATCATATAAATTGTGTAATGACGTTATAAGTTGATAGTAAACAAAGTTTTAAAGGAAAAGTTTATTTTATTCTTTTTAGCGCGTTTAAATAAAAGCTTGTTCTTAAAAAAGTTTTTTTACATTTAATTTATTTTTTACTTTTTAGTTATCGCTGGACAGGTTTCTCAGCCTGTTCAACTCATTGAACGCTGGTTCGCCATCCCTGGTTTAGCTGAATTAATTCTCGCAAAATGGTATTAGACTAAAAACACAATTTTTTTAAATCCGTAATTTTTAAGCAATTTTTTCAATCTTCGTGCAGATTTTGGGTAACATTGTTCTACACACGAAAAAAAAAAGGTTTAGTGAGATTATCTTCATAAATGACAAAGTTATTAAATGTTTAATTAAAATTTTGACTATTTTTGAAAAACTTAAAGAATATATTATTTATTTGAAATATTTTGAAGATAAGGGATATATTTCTCTAACATATTAGAAGAAAATTTTAGTTGTTTATAAAAAAATTTCAAAAGGCATTTAAATATTTGTATTAATCAATAAAATGCTTAAGACTCAAAACGCATTTTGTAATAAAAAAAACAAAGTTTTATCAAATAATGATAATTTTTTGCTGCACATTGAATATCTTCTACGTAAGAATCTATTTTTTTAATTGCTCAGATCATCTTTAGAAACTTGATTTTGAAAAAATCAATAATTAAATTCAAATAAAATTAACAGATTCTATTTGTAATTAAATTTAAGGACACATGTCGTAGTGTGTGTTTAGATTACTGGTGATAAAATGAGGTATATTTAAATTACTTGTAGGCTTAAAATTAGAAAATTTCTTTAAAAAATTCCTTCATTTTATTATAAAATTATTTTTTTTAATCGAAAATATATTGCATTTCTAGATAATATTTTTCTCTTATTGTTTTCCTAGTGGATTCCTTTTGATGGGTAAGATACATAAAAAAATGATCTTTCCGATTCTGTAATTATTTTTTGTCTGAGTTTCATAGATTAAAGTTAGATAAATTATTTAAAGAATTTCTTCAATACTCCATCTCAGTTTAACTTGGCAGCGTTGAGAAAGGTATACAATGTACCAATCTACTTGAAAAATAGCTCTACTTTTTTGTTTTGAATTTAAATCCAAGGAAATAGATAGAAATTTGTAAAAAAATTGCATACGTTGTAGAAATTAGATTGTTTTTACGTTGTAGAAATGTAATTATTTTTTAGACAAAGTTAATTAATACTGTCAATAGCGCAACGTTATGAAATTCCAGTTTGGCTGAAAACCGATTTTCGACGCCAACTTTTGTCATTGTTGTAACAATAAAATTATTACAACAATGCAGATATATCCAAGTTGGCGCCCAAAACTAGTTTAACGTTTTTAATTAATATCTTTTTAATTAATTGCAATATCGGAATATAAATGGTCAAAACATGCATTGTCATCCTAACTAAACGTGTATACAAAATTTCAGCTCAATGGGAGGAAGATATCAGCTTCAAAATTGAGTTGCAAGATTCCACCCGAACAAATTACATACATACATACATACATACATTGTAAATTAAATAAAAGCTTTTAAAAATACCAACTTTTTAAAGATTAAAATTTATCAAATTTATTTTTTGTTTTGTTTAACATTTATAAACCCCGTGATAAAGGCAATGTATAACACGGGGGCATACAACACAGACAAAAGAAAGGATTACAACACAAACATCCATGCCTCCTCCGGGATTCGAACCCAGTCCCTACGGCACCGCAGTCAGCTTCACTGACCACTATACCGGATGGGCGGCAATTTATCAAATTGAACTTTAAAATTCTTAAGAAATGATTCGATTTGAAAGAAGAAATTCAAATTTTAATAATTAAACTTTTATAGAGATTAAAACTGTTAACGAAGAATTTCTTCTTTTTTCATATATGTAAATGAAATAATAAATCAATATTAAGATAACAAAAATACAAATTTTTCCATTTTTTCACATGTATAAAACAGTATTGGATTAAAAAAGGAAGATTCAATGCTAAAAGTATATCAAAAATTAATTTACCAGAAGCATCTCCTTAAATACGCCTTTAACTTTCATTGGCTAAATTTTAACTTACGTTTTTAAATCTGAAACTGCACATAAAAGTGAAAAAAAAATTATAAAAGCAAAAAAAAAAAAAAAAAAAAAAAAAAAAAAAAAAAATAGTTATAATTATCTATTTGAAGAATTATCATGCCCATGATGTTAATTTAACTCTTCATTGCATTAAGACCACACTGAAACTAATTCTTCAGAAAAGAATTCTTTAATTCCTTTTTAATAATAATTCCTAATAATTCTTTTTTAATTATAATTGAATTTAATAAAATTACTATATAGCTATTACACATCCGTTTCGCTGAGTTTTGAGTTACATTATATAAGACTATATATTGTCTATAAATAACGTTTATCAAAGTCCCATCACTAAGCTTTTAATGTATTGCAAAACATTCCTATAGATTCTGGCTCATGATTTAAAAAGGACAGAATTTGAATGACTAAAACAGGAGTATACACAGTAAAAACCGGCGCATAACGCACACTTTTAACACAAAAAATAAGATCGAAATTTACGGGTGCGCCGGTACTATTTTTGTTGTTGTCGTCGCGTGTTTTTCAACCTGAGATATATATGAAAGACGAGAGAGGGAAGAACAGAAACATACAATACATACACAATATAGACATTTATTCCAAACGATGATCCCAGCATAGAACAGAAGGGGTGCGCTGCCTTCCATTCGAGATGGGAATCCATTTCAAGTGAAAGTCCGACTTCTTTCCACGAAGATACATCCATGCCTTATTCGGGATTCGAGCCCGAGCCCACACGATTACAAGCTGAGTGCCATGACCATCATCATACTGGGTGGGGCAGCGGTGCCATTTTTATACCCGTTATACGTCGGGTATGAAATTGATAGCTTCGAAAATAAAAAAAAAAGAGATGGCAAAACTTAGACGGCTACGAAGATCGGAATACTGTTTATTTAAAAGAAACGTCAGACCTGTTGTTGTAGCTAATGGCACCTGTCTGACGTAGTCAGTTCAAAGCCCACGAAATTCATCATGACATCGGGCTATATTGTACGCCTATCGTTAGCCGTAGCTTTGAGCAACATGCAGGTGACAGTACGATTTGGCTCCATTCTGCCCCTATTTTGAGGGAGAACATCCTGGGAGTGGTCAGGGGCTTCCCACCTCTCTTTCTCTTCCACCAACCTCACAAGAGGACTTGCGGCTCGATGGCTATTTAGAGTACCCCCATGCCACGAAGGCACTATACATTTACAAACATTCAAGCCTTCTCCGGGATTAGAACCCAGGCCCAACCGCACAGCAGCCAGCGTCGTTAACCACTATGCCGGATGGGTGACAAAGTCATTCCTTTATCTTATGAACTTAAAGGGTTGTTTTTCTAGAAATATACTATTTTTTTCAAAATCCTAGGAATATACCTCAAAAAATGGCTTTAAAATGTAATTAGCATCGCTATTGTACATCGAAGGTTCCTTTCTAAGAAAGGGTGTGTGCGTTATACGGCTAATATACCTAAACATTTAAAAATGCAGCTTGAAAAGTATAGGGGCGTTATACGCCATTTTTTTTACGGTATGTATATTTTATACCCTCGAAAATCCTATTCTTAATGGATCTCTACTCAAGAAGAGAAACATAATTGTCAAATTTCAAGTCAGGAGGTCTTAAACGGGAATTTTTAAAAATCCCTGACGCTCCCACAACTTTAGACAACCCCCTTCCTTTGGGAGTCGATTTCAGGAATCTCATTTTTTATTTTAATTCATTTCTTCTTTTCAGACGATTTCAGGATTTCCGTTAGTGGATTTTTACTCAAGGGAAGAAACAAGTTTTCTAAATTTCAAGTCTGTAAGTTTAATGATTCAGGAAAGGGGAAATTTTATCTATATAAGGTAGAAGCCTTATAGAGTATTTTTCCATTCTAGATTGTGAAAATTGCGTTATTTAGCTGTTCTTTTACTAAAAATGGCTAATATACCGTCCATTGTTACGCTTGGGCCGGATCCAAAGAAGAAAGATTGTGTGCACATGATAACGAGATTAAGTAAAAAAAAAAATGTTTCGAACAAAAGAGTTGGTTAACTTAATTTTCGAAAATAATACAGATATCCAAGGCGGATCAATTTCGAGTCCCCAATTTCTTTCATACGAGTAAAAGATGTTGGAGAACTTGGCGTTCTTCAAAAAACATTGGGCGTTTAAAATAAACGTGAAGTGTGCGCCTTAAAACCAAATCCAACAGAAATGCAGTTAGACGCGTTACTTACTAATAAATACACTCAGATAACTATATGCTATTTTGTTTTATTTTTTTGTTCACTAACTAGAATCAAATGGGTGTATCATCTTAAAGGAGGATTAAATTTTGAAATAATAGTAATAAAAGACAAAGAAACCTGAACTAGTTAGTAAATTATCATTTCAATGAAGGCCACATGAATGTTTTTCCGTAGTTGAATCATACTCAGCTAGATTGTATTGTAGATAGTTATTGATAACACAGTGACTCTTAAGCTAAGAAAAAGGTTGACAACCTTTGACTTTTGAAGTCAAGGAGAACAAGGTGATGAATAGTTAAGTTTAGATGTTTCTCAATTTTTCATCAGATTGAATGCAGCAACAAAAATCGAAAGCCGAGATAGTGGAAACTCGGTCAACTTATAGCTATACTAAAACCAAAATAATCCTTTAGCACTTTCATTTTTAATTTTGCCATTTTGTTCTTGAATGACAAATATAATTAGCCCTCTTTCATGAATGCTTTGGTTATATTTTTTATTTATTAAAAATAGAGAAAATTAAAGAAGTAATTTGTAATTTAAACAAAATAATTTTATAATGATAAAGATGCTTTACTTCATGCTTGTCTAAAGTGCGGTCCAAAAGCTTTTAAAATGCGGCCCAAACACAAATTATGAAAATATTTCAATTTACATATTTTTATTAAAAAATAAATGTATGCACAAGATATGCTGCATAAATTTTCGATTTAACTGATGAGTTTGAAAGAAGATTTCAAGATTTTCGAAAAAACGAAGAGTATTTCAATATATTTTCAACCCCGTTTTCTCTAGAAATAAATTAATTATCTTCAAATCTTCAAATGGAATGCATTGAAATGCAAAGTGACATTCAATTGAAAGAAAAATTTGTGAATGTTTCTATACTGGAGTTTTATTAAGACTACCTACACCGCGCGATAAATATCCTCATTTTCACACTCATGTTTTATTAATATTTTCAGCTTTTGGCAGTAGTGATTTTCCAAGAATGAAGCACACAAAAAACAAAGTAGGACAAAAATTACTGACAACCATCTCGAAAATGCATCAAGAATAGCAACTTCGTCTATTGAACCTGATATTGATTTGCTTGTTCAACACAAACGCAAGTTCATTCATCTCATTAACTTGATTTTTTTCCATCTTTATGAAATCCAAAGTAAATCAAACGAAACTTTTACAAATTTGAAATAAATGTGTGTACCTATTCATGTCTAATTAAAATTTTAATAAAATTACATAAAGTTAATTTTTTTAAATTTGTTAAAAAAATATCGTATGTGCGGCCCAGAAATAAAAATTATTTTTGCAATGCGGCCCAAAAGAGGTCAGAGTTTAGACACCATATTTTACTTAAAATGAAAGAAAGAACTATTTTAGGTTATTGAATTATGAACACCTTCTGAACTGAATTCAGTGGTGCAACAGCCCATGAGGTCAAGACAACATACAGACGCTTTTCTCAGTTTACGCGTCCTTAGGCACTGAGTGCAAGTGCAGATGCTTTGTCGTCAAGTGGTCAGTCTACGCGAAACCTCTAGTGTTTAGTTCCCAAGAAAGTTTGACTCATTTATTGCCCACTGAAGGAGGAAAGGCTCAGTCAGCCTTGCCCAGCCTGAGAATAGAACCTCAGATCTGTGGTGTGGAAGCGTGATGCACTACCACTTCAGCCACTGGGCTTCTATAAACAGCTACACACTTGCAAAATAAGCAACTGTCGAGATGCACATTTAGGATCCAAGTAATTATTTACAAGCTCCAAATTTTGATTTACCGTAAAATCCTGCGTATAACGTGCACTTTTAACCCAAAAAATACCATTATACGGCGGTGCGTGTTGTACGACGATTTTATGGTAATTCTGCATGCAAGAAATACTTTTTCTTCTACGAAAGATTCCATAAAAATAAAAGTAAAAAAATTACGAGCTATATTCCCCCCCATCTCTATTGGACTTTAAAAAAATACTAAATAAGAGTAGTAGCAATTGAATTTATTACCAAGAGTTAATTTCAAACACAGTAACCTTTCGAAGAAAGGTCATATTGAGGCATTGGTCAATTCTGTTGACAGTTGCAGATAGTGAAGCGAGATGAACCTGCACATTGCTCAAAGCTCCTTGTTGATCTGGAAGCTTTGATCTTCGAGCCAGTTCATCAGTTCAGGGAAGATATGAAAATAATTCGTGCTAAATCGGGTTGCACGCCAGGTGATCAAACATGCCCAATTTAAACTGCTCGATAAGCTCATGCACCATGCACAATATAATCTCTTTTTAAATAGCACTCGAATCATTCTTCGATGATTTTCTGCTACAGTATTCCCTTCCGCTTAAGAGCGCTAATATTATGGAACTCACATTTGACGTATTAATTCATTGATTTTATTAATCGAATAAATTATTCAACAGTCGTTGATAATTGTTACTAAAAGACGAGACGTGTCTTTTTAGATGAAGTTCATACGTTATGCTTCAAATTAGAGCACTGTCATTGTTAGCCTTCGAAAATAAGTA
>BMAO01032077.1:0-94593 GCA_019973975.1 Trichonephila clavata
TTTTGAAGATTTTTATTTCTTTTCCTTTTTTATACATAAAACTATTTTTTTAAAAAACTCTGTACTGCTTAGACTTAAAAAATAGGTTAACTATATACATAGATATCCTGTATAGAAGTATAAAAAATTTGGAACCATATAGTGCAATAAGCTTTTTTAAAAAAATGTGTACCCAAAAGCAAAAAATTATACTTCGGGAAAAAGTGAAAAAACTAAACATTTGTAAATGTTTATTTCCATTTCTGTCTATTACTTTTTTCATATTTTAAGGTTATTTTATCAACAGACATATAATGTTGTAAATTTTTTAGATTCAAAAAATATGCCTTATTTTTAATACTAAAATTGAAAAATCGATTTTTTTTAATGTGTAAGATGTTCTGGTTCTTTTAAATATTAAATTAGCACAGTTCTCTGTGTCTCTCTTTCTCCCTCTATTAAGACAAGCTGAAATCTATTTATTTATCTGGAACAGGGTTGTGTTTTTAACTGTTTGATATAATGTAATATTAGGAAGTTTGCGAATCCATAATGATGAATATAGTTTGCCTTAATTTTGAAAAATAAAAATGTTTTTATCTACGTCCTTAAGAATAAATAATACTATGAATATATAGAAATAAGTCAAATGTTGAGTTTCCCTTTGATGTTGAAAAGATTCTATTTTTATGTGTATATTATTATTACTATTTTGGAGTGTTTTGTTCAGATTATTTAGTTTCTTCTACCTTTTTTTCTTTTCTTTTTTCTTATTAACACTTGTAATTTAATCATTTAGTGCCTTGTTCACATTAACGAGGCAAGGTATGCTTAACTGATAAACGTTGCGATGAAATTCTTTCATTCCTCAAGCATATTAAGGCGATTTTACTTTCTTTTAAGCATAACTTTCAACATTTTACAGCATATTTGCTTTGTAATCTATGTAATTCTTTGATGTCCTGAAGATGTACTGTAAATATTGTACATGATTTTCATAAATGTTTTTACTTCACTATTTTTATGCATGCTTCATATTTGTTACTTTTTTTTAGTAAAGAGACAGCATTGTTAATAAAAATAATAAAATATTTTTATGTAATTTTTCAGAGCTGAGCAAGGGGACCGTGGGGATGATGCGGCACAGCGTTTGCGCTGAAGTTCAAGATCTCATCCACCTCCCGGACCACTGACGGAGGACGCCGTGCTCAGGACGCTGCACGCGCGATTCTTCAACAGAGAATACTTCGTGAGTACCTTTCCCTCCTCTCCTCACCATTTCAAAACTTCTTTTTGGGCTTAAAATATTCTGAAAATTAAATAAGTACGCGGTACCCACAGTGCTTTACTGTGTGTTGGATTGACCTGTACTTCTTTCTTGAAGGCCAATTTTGAAACTCTTGGGTAAACACAGTCTTCCTTGGATGAAAAAAGATTTAATTGATGGAAGTATCTAAATAGATGATCAGAATCATTGAGCAAATTTTTTCTGCTAATTGGATTTCTTAATTTCAGTTTTATAGCGATCAACCTCATGGAGATTTTAGTCCCATACGCTTTATAACCGCATTTTATTCTGAAATTTATTCTTGATATATAACTTCCCTAAATATTTTATCACATTAAAGTTATCAATTTAAATGTTTGCGTATTTATGGTACATGTATGTCCCACTTATATAATTTATAGTTTAAGGACATTCGATAAATGCGCATCTTTCTTTTGAAAGTAATGACAAAATTCCATTTAGCATAAAGCGAATGTTTATTACAGTCGCACTACAAAGCAATACGAGGCTTTAGCGGCCTTGTAATTTTGAACCTCGATCAAGTGACGAGGAGTATGCCTGTTTTGGTACCCCTCTCCAAATTACCACACCGTAACAACAGGATGACATTAAGCCTCGATAGATTTAACGTTCATCAACTTCTCTACACGGCGGGTCTGTAGTGGTTTTAGGACTCGAACTCATGACCATCCAGCGACGAGCTCGTGACCATGTCCACTAGACTACCGTGGTCACCTATTTAGCATTAATTTAAATATAAAAAAGAAAACGCATGTAATATGGGGGGGGATTTTTTTAAACAAAAATGAGTAAAATATTAAAATTCAACTCATTTCTGTAATTTGAAGCATTAATATTCCCTTTTATATAATGAAAACATAGTACAATAATAATATTGAACACTTTTCTCTAAGGAAATTTGTTTTAATATAAGTCTTGTGATAGAAGACGGCACAAAGTCTTTCACAAAAAAGGAAATATATATATAACTTATACTTAAATCTCTCTCTTTTTTTTTTTTGATACTTTGAAGCACACCCGACTTAAAAATGCTGTACTTTTAACCGATCTCGTGATTCGTCTTTGTCAAAAATGACTACCATCTATATCCACTAATTACCATAAATTAAGAAAAAAAATCACAAAAATAGCGATAACTCGCAGAAAAATAAGTCAACAACAATGAAATTTTAATATGTTCGTAAGTAAAAGGAGTTGAAAGATAATACATTATGCAAAATAGTATAAGTCGCAGTATATATAAAAATAGTATGCAGTCGGAATAAATCATTTGCGAGGAGCATAAAAATGGTTGCCACAGCGCAAGGCGGAAACTTTCACTATGTGTCTGAAACTAGAAATCTGGAATAGTGAAATTGTACGAGGGCAGCCACATGCATCATTTGACCAAAGAACTGAGATGATGAACTATTCGGAGACTAGAAGCAGGAAAAAGTCAGATAGAAGTGGCTAGATGGCTGAACGTCTGATATTCATAGACTTTGGCAACAATTTCTAACCTCGGTTTCGGCATCCAGGAGGTTCAATCAAGGATAGCCACGCACTGCCACGAGGGCCGATGACTGATATTTGTCATAATGCGCACGAAGGAATAGAGCCACAACTCCGGCTGAACTCAGATCCTCCCTCACTGCAAGCTCTAGAAGGTTGGTATCAAGGTCAACTGAGCGTCGAAAGCTTCACGAACGTGATCTTTATGCGAGCCGACCAGTTATTTGCGTCCCACTCACATTAGGCCGTAGGCGGGAACGTTTGCAGTGGACACGTAAATATGCCCACTGGACGCGTGATCAATGGATAGAAAGCGATATTAGGCGCATTTTTATTTGGAGAGAACCTGGAACTCGTTTTCATTCATGAAAAAGATGCATACGGATCAGGCAGTGTCTGTGTTTGGGGTGGACGCGCAGACCTCCACGTCTTTTCCCATGGAAATATTAATGCTCACACCAATAGAGATGACATCCTGGATGCTTATGTGCTGCGCATTTATGCCAGGGCAATATGTGGTGCTTTCGTGCTGCAGCATGATAATACGAGACCACACAGGGTCGCATCGTGGATGCTTATCTTGAGCAGGAAACTCCTATTGAGCATGTTTGGGACACTCTAGGACGACGTGTAGCTGCATTCAACCCTGCTCCTAAGATCCTAGAAGTGCTTTCAACTGTTTTGGATGAGCAATGACTAGCCCTTCGTACAGAGACCACATAATTGAAAGCATCACATATCGCTACAAGTGCTGTATTGTTTCTCCGGGGGATCATACCTTATATTTTCCTTTGCCAAGCTGTCACATCTGATTTTTTTCATTGTATACATATGCTAATTTCTATAACACCATAATAGTTAAGTGATTTCTTTTTATGCTATTTTATACCTTCCTATGCGTTGTATACTGTGTATAAGTTTCATTTCCAATCCTAAGCATAACTTTTTGAGTTATCGTCGTTTTTGTGATTTTACCTTAATTTATGATAACCAGTGTATTTTAAAGTCTGTACATGCTCAACTGTGTCTTTTGCTATACCGGAAGAGAGTGAAGTAAATTCTACAAAAAAAAAAATGTAATTCCAATTAATATTAAATTAAAGAGGAATTGAAAATACACTTTTGGTACCAATAAATAACCCTATAAAATCTTTTTCATTTAAAAATAAGAATCATCAAGATATATCAACATTTTATGCGTGATATGCACGAGTTTCTTCATGTAGGACCAAGTTCAATGTGAACAGAGTATGTTTCCATCTTGACATTGAATCAGCCTCCAATCTAACAAAGGCTGCAAGTAAATACAATGCTAAAAGTTCCTATCGTATCAAACATGAAAGGAATTGGGAAATATTTGTCCAGTGCGACCATCTGCTGATCCTAAATACAATGGAATAAAATATAGAGAAGGCACTTTGTAGAATTCTTATCACAGAGGCAATCAAAAACGTTTCTTCGTAGCAGATAGGCAGTACTAGCCTTAAAATATAGTACATGAGAGAGTAAAAAAATTGCAAAAGGTGCCTCACACAATTCTTACTTCAGAAACTTAAAAACGTTTCTGCATGCCAAATAAACTATAGCAACCTGAAAAATATACAAAAGATTAAAATATTGACGAATCTTAAAGTTCTTTCCACTGGTACAAAAAAAAATGACTTTGCGTAGTAGATAGGCAGTAGCAACTAAATAGAAGCATACAAATGAGTGAAATATTGCGAAAAGTACTCCTTACATTAAATACAATCAAAAATGTATCCCTGCAGGAAATAGGCAACAACAGCCAGATAGTACACCAAAGAGAAAAATGTGCTAATGGCGCCCCTTACATTAGATACAGTCAAAAATGTATCCATGCAGGCAATAGGCAGCACAACAACCAGATAGTACACAAAAGAGAAAAATGTGCTAATGGCGCCCCTTACATTAGATACAGTCAAAAATGTATCCATGCAGGCAATAGGCAACAACAGCCAGATAGTACACAAAAGAGAAAAATGTGCTAATGGCGCCCCTTACATTAAATACAATCAAAAATGTATCCCTGCAGGAAATAGGCAACAACAGCCAGATAGTACACAAAATAGAAAAATGTGCTAATGGCGCCCCTTACATTAAATACAATCAAAAATGTATCCCTGCAGGAAATAGGCAACAACAGCCAGATAGTACACCAAAGAGAAAAATGTGCTAATGGCCCCCTTACATTAGATACAGTCAAAAATGTATCCATGCAGGCAATAGGCAGCACAACAACCAGATAGTACACAAAAGAGTAAAATGTGCAAAAGGCATCCCTTACATCAGATGCAGTTAAAAATGTCTCTTGAGTAGCAGAGAGAAAGCGATAAACGATAAACAGTCTAAAGCAGTCTGTTTTGATAACTAAAGCCTGTTTTGTTAATTCTAGGTAGATAAGCATTATTTGGCAAGAATCGATGGTTGAGGATTTTTTAGCAAATAGGTAGAAAGAGTCAAACATTATTAGTAAAATTTAGAACATATTTTGTTGAAATGTTTCAGAGATATTGCTTAATTCTTCATCTATCTAAAGTTCAGTGCGACATATTCTAGCCTTGTTAGACAAGAATTGGTAACACAGAATTCTTTATCTTCACATTTGCAACTTTCAGGATTACCAAGGTCGCTTAGTGGTAGATTCATGAATTATAAAGCCGTAGGACGAGGAATAATAACTGCTGCAGTTAAATTTCTGATAGGGCCCTAGAATTGACCTGTAGTTCAATGTGAGGTTTAGAAGAATGAGATGTAAATTCACAGGAATTTTCATTATCTCTTTGAAATTCACATCTGTAAGCTCATTTGCCCTCTGCAGTTAATCAAATTTAAACAAATCGATCTTGTTCAGAAAAACCCATTGAGCAATTACTGATTTTTAGGAGAAAAGCAATGAAAGAACTTATAGAAAAGATCTTAAGAACTTGGTAAAACTTTTATAAAATTTGATGTTCAATGCAACATATTGACTTAAAATTTACTTAGTATAATAAGAATTTTAATAATAAAAAACAATGGTATAAAAAATGAAAATTTATACATTTTTTTCCTTCTTTTTGGACTCAGATATATATGAAAGTATTGCTTCCAATATACCAAAAAAGAGTAATTTCAAAAATCATATTTATTTCCTAAAAGTTAGGTAATTTTTTAAATTGTAAATGTTTACGATTAATTTATTTAGAAATATTCTGTCATACATTCACAAAATCCATTCATAATCCTTCGAGTTTCGCATCAGTTTTACATGATTTTATATTTATTTTTTTCTACTCTAAAAAATAAGATTGAATCACCATTCAAACTAAATTTTCAAACTGAATACAGGCATTTATCCTTGTCCAGGAAGAAAATGTCTCTGTCAGTTTGGCAGATGGAAGGATGGGTTGCGGTCGGACAGACTAAAAGAGATCTGTTCACAATATTGACAGTATACTTGAATAATGAATGAATTAATTTGCTTTGGGTTGCCTCACTGCGTTCATTTAAACGAGTTCTCGCACCAATCTCAAATCTAATGTATGTATAGCCTTAAGAAAACGCTTGTGAACGCTTTAATGAAGTGAGATTGTTAAAACTGCCATTATTGACCTTTTGACCTCTGGTAGAGCCACTCCTGAGACATATTTTTTCATGATCACCAGGCATTTGCATTTTTATCTAAATTTTAGAAGAGACATTTTTTAAATATGTAATTATAACCATAGGTTTTTTGAAAAATATTGCTAAAAATATTCGTAATACTATGTAATTAGTATTATTAATTTTTTCTTCCGGCTCTAACTTTGTAAAAAATTTTTTGAAGTGTTATAAGTTATCGACAAAGATTTTTTTCTCGTTAAATAATGAAAATGGGGAAATAATTGTTTTCGAGACAATATAAAAACAAGAAAGAAGCAGAAAAGGGAATTTTTGAAGCTTTAGCTTTTGGAAATAAATAATTCTAAGGGGTGTTAAGTTATTCACATTTTATCAGTTTTCGATATATATATTATAAAATCACTTGTTTTACAACAAGATAGACGGAATTATGTCTTTTATTGTGTCACTTATAACATTAAGTTGGCATACCATAAAATGCGGCGTATGACGCGCACTTTGAACACAAAAAATAAGACCGAAATTTATGGGTGTGCGTTATAACGCCGGGTATAAAAATGTTAGCTTTAAAAAATAAAATACGAGATGAGCATAAAAAAGAAAATTAGACATTTACATAAATCGAAATATTGCTTATTTAAAAGAAATGACATACCTTAAATGGTTGTAGTTCTAGAAGTATACTATTTTTTTTTTCAAAAGCCTGGGTTGATATTTCGAATAAATGACTTCAAAACATAAGAACATAGCACACGTACATTTCAGGTATCTTTGTAAAAAAGGGGGTTCGCGTTATACGGTGAATTTACCTCGAAATTAAAAGTGCTGCTCGAAAGTATAGATGCGCGTTATACGCCGGATTTTAAGGTAATTAGATCATCACTGCACAAATGTTATTTGCCGGATCTTCAAGGTTGCATCGAAGCTCTAGAATGGATGGATTTAAGGACAAGTATCTATTTTCTGAATATCGAAACTACGTAATACAAACAGTGGCGTAACGGAGAACATTTGGGCCCCCCTACAAAGTCAAATTATGGGCCCTCAAGTTGTATTTTACAACGGATAGGGCGGCAGCTAGATTTTGGGTTCCCTATAACCCCCCCCCCCCCCGCGGTGCGGGGGTTGCGGAGGTGTACGTTACGCCACTGAATGCAACGTCTGTAGGATGTGAAAAATTTATAAGAGTAGTTTTCGACAATTTTTTTGAAAACTTCGTTGAATCTAACTAACTCTCAGCTTCTTTTTTTAAAAAAATAAATACTGAATTTTGTTCCCGAAATGCATTGAAATCATGTCCGAAACTATAAATTTAATTTATCTTAAAAATATTTTTTTTAAAAAAAATTTGTTATTAGATGTCAGAAGGTACGTTTCATAATTACGCGAGATTATATAAACCAGTTTTATTCATTTCATCATAAATTGTATCAAAGAATTTCAACAGGGCTTAAAAATTGGGTCAAGTCATTCAAGAATTATCCATATCAATTTTAAGTATTAAAATTGAATTAAATGTGTAAATCCTGATTTGATCTATTGTAATGTAAATTTTCTTAATGTTTTTGAAGTAATTAATTACAATCTAAGTAATAAATTTTCAACAAAAATATTTGGACATGTCATTTTAAGTGACTTTATCTTCTTTCCACGAAAGCTATTAGCATTCCTTTTCATTAGATCGTAAAAAAGTATTACGCGCGACTTTAATTACTCCTTTCCCTTATTCTCTTTCTGAGATTTTTCTAATTTTCTATTTATTTTATAATCATTATATTAGCAATTATTTTTATGAAATTCATGTTTAGATGTTAGATTCGTTGATTTGAGGATTACTTGATTGCTTATTATGATTATAAGTCCCATTTTGAATCTACACGAAAGTTATTGGCTCCGGACCTCGCAATTCTGAACCAAGTTCAAGTGATGAGAATGATACCGAGTTTGCTCCACACTCTTCAGACTTATTTTAATCGAAATCAAATGACGAGGTCGGCAGTTGAATCAGCATTTCATTGTCCCCAGATTGAGAACTTTGAATTTCGACAGATCGCATCCATCCTTTTATGCGACATATCTTAGTAGAGAAAGGTCTTCAATACCGGACTAAAAGGTCTATTCAACTACCGCGTGTGGCCCTTGTATTACATCTGAATTGGAATAATGTAAACGAGTAAAAATGAAAATAAAATAATAAAAATAAAACAGTAGAGAGCATGTTTACTTCTTGGGGTCGAGATAACTTGTGACAGATCTATCCGCGACTGTACTAATACCTTGGGGACTCTTCTGGGGAAAAATATTTCAATTCAACCAACTTTCGCCGACCAAGAAAGCGTGATTATGTAAATGAAGTATATTATATAAATTCTGTTTTCGCGAGTTTGTTTGGCAAGTAGGAGTTAGCAAAGAGTTTGCGAGTTAGTTTGTTAGTTGAAGATTGTAAGAGATAGTTGATTATTAAGAGGTCTTGGAGTTGTCCGGGAAACGGATTACACCATTGGATCCAACGGCATTGATCAATCCCGATAAAGATCACCTGCAAGATTCAAGTGTAGGATCCGCTGCATAAAAAGTACAGGTATCGTGAGCTTGTTTAATTAGAAGTTAGCTTATTAGTGTGCGACGTAGTTTATATTGAGCGTATTTAAGCTATCGTAGATTCAGTTGAGGGTCCGTAGTATTATCCCCGTGTTAGTGAATCTCACCTCCGCGCTCTACTATTTGATCGCCTATCTTAATTTGATTGTTATTGTGTTTGATTGATATCTTGGTAACAATAAATTAATTAGATTGAAATAATGTCTGTTGATCATTTAATTTCTACCACACACCTAGCCGGGTCTGCGGGTAGACAAGGGGTTTCAGATGTAAGCAGGAACCGACAGGTATTACACTTTTATGCGACATATCTTAGTAGAGAAAGATCTTGAATATCGGACTAAAAGGTCTATTCAACTACGGTGTGTGGCCAATGTATTAATTCTGAATTGGAATAATTTTAACGAGTAAAAATTAAAATAAAATAATAAATAGAGAGAGCATGTTCACTTCTTGGGGTCGAGATAACTTTTAAATTTATTCCCAATATCAATATCCAATACCACACACCACATACCACATTACACAGCGCTTTCCGAGAAATCGTCGAATCACTTTTACACGAAAATATACGGTACCTTTCTGACCTTGAACGTTTTCACTAAAGGATGTGCATGATGTCACGATTTCGGGAGCATCGTGATCCTTTCACCAGCAAAAGTGTAACCCTCCAACCTCACACCTCGGAGTGCATGAAATCGAAAAAGACTCCGATTCTATCTGCATGAAGTCCAGAAGCAATTCCCTTTTAATATTATTTTTTATTGAAAGCACCGCCTCTTTTCTATGTCACGAGTTACAACTGTTGAATTTCTAGTATTGGTTTAATTAATGGAAATGGTGCTTTTCGAATTGGTATCGACAAGAGGAAAAAATCGTGCATTCCACAAAACGGATCTGTAAAGATGAGTGGTTGGCTTGAAACTTGACAGTTGAATGTATATCACGTTCCACGCTTTAAGAATATAAACAGTATTTATGTGTTGTTTAACGTATTTGTTTATGCCCATGTATCCCATTAAAAGAAAAAATTGCTCTTCACCTGCGAATTTCAATGGCTTGGTATCCTTGACAACGTTCCAAGCATTATTCTCCAGAACGTTGCCATGGTTAGTTAAACTCAATCATATTTCACTTTTATAGGCTTAGTCAAAGAGGCTCAGAAATTATATGGGTGCTTAAGACTTCTAAAAGAACAACATATGGTACTCCTTTAATGCTATGATGTATGTCTTGTTGGAGAATTTAACTAATTTGTGGAATTTCTGATTTACACCACTGAAATTATTAACTTCATATGAGTAAATAATTTAAAGGAACAACAGTAAATTGTATTTAATTTGTTCAACCATTTTGAACTTAAACACATGAAAATGAAAAATATATAAATTACCTAAACTTTCTTAAGTTAGATTTCTTTTTCTTTTTTACCCCCTTAAAAATCTGCATTTTGCTTCGTCTATAACTATTAAGGCAAATCTTTTCCCTAATAAATATATCTGTTAGGTTTAAAGCTAAATAATTTATTTGATTACATAATTTCTTTCCTTCTAATTATGAGAATGAAGATATGCAGTGCTTAAAACGATGTGCTGAATTCTTTTAAGTACAATTCTATTGGATAATGTCTTATACTAAGCGATATTGACTTCGTTTCTGCATTATCTGTGTAACAGTAAAATATAATACCCATAAATAACGAACAATTAAAATCTTCTTCATTATCGTAATACAGTATGATAAAATATGCACAATAACGGTTTGTATTATGGGAGAAAACATTAGCTGCAAAATTTAATTGAAAAGTTCTTTGTTATTTCTTTAGAAGTTTTTTTTTATCATTATACCATCGTTTGTAGCAACACATAACTCATACAATTTAACACCCATATTTGTCAATTATATCACGATCACTGCTATAGCGTGACAAAAAGCACCGTTTTTTTTAAAGAAAATCTGTTAAGAGAAAGGTAAGTATAAAAGTTTGTGGTAACAACATAAATGTATTCAGAAATCAAAGTATTAATAGTCTAAAATATATTCCCATTTCTGACTTTTTAAATTTGATAAATGATTAGCTTCTTTTTAAATTATTGTCGATTTCTCGTTATCAGTATCATTGATTTTACTTGTATGTGTGGAACACACACACACACACATATATATATATACAGTCGAATCTCTGTTTAACGAAGTCGCTAAATCCCGAAAAAAGTTCGTTACGTGGGAAATTCGTTAAATAGAGATTCATCTTTCAAATGTTAGGTTCTTAGTTCCAGGAAAAGTTCGCCAAAAAAGAGGTTTGTAAAATGGAGGTCCGACTGTATGTATATAATACTTCGCCGAAGAGGTTATGCAATTTGCTGATTTAGATGTTTAATGCTATAGTCGTGCCAAAATGGATGAGAAAGCTTGATGATTGATGCATCTTAATTAATTAATTTATGTAGAACATATTAACAAACAGAATATATATATGTACACTAACATAAAACTAATATATATATGACAAAAAACAAACGGTTTCTATGGCGATTACCAAGCAGCTTAAAACTTCCAAAACATTCTAATCTTTACACAAAATGATGCCAACCGGAAGTATAAAACTCTTAATTTAATTATTACGCTCAGTTAGAAGTATTTATATATACAAATTTCAATTGAGAACAATGAGACATTTTCTTTGAAAGAGGGAAGGGCTCAACTCAGATCTAAAAAAAAGAAAATCAAATAGCTTTATATATTATAATAACTTCGGTTTTATCTATTGTAAAGAAATATGCCAGATATATGTGCTCTTTTTAATGTATACGTAAGACCATAAAACATTCGAAAACCATCTATGTAACTACACGTTGATCATTAAAAAAGTTTCTTTAAAATTATTTTGTGTGTACATAGTTTAATTGGTTTTAAAATAAATTGAAACATATTTTTATAATAACTTTTGTTTCCCTGTTACTTTGCAGACGAATGTGGGACCAATACTGTTGTCAGTTAATCCGTACCAGGATGTGGGAAACCCCCTGACTCTGAGCAGTGCTCACGCCGCCTCTCGATGTCCGCAACTCCTGAGGGTCATCCACGAAGCCGTCCGCCAACAAAGTGAGACAGGTTACCCACAGGCCATCATACTCAGGTAATACACCCCCTTTTTTTTCTTCCCAATTCCCATTCTCTCCTTATTCCAATGCATAAGTATACGAATGAGATTTAATTTCCTTCTAGTGGTGAGAGTGGCAGCGGCAAAACTTACTCATCCATGTTGCTCCTGAGGCAATTGTTTGACGTTGCCGGCGGAGGACCTGAAACTGATGCCTTCAAGCATCTCGCGGCAGCTTTCACTGTGCTCAGGTCACTGGGCAGTGCTAAAACGGCCAACAATTCAGAATCTAGTCGAATCGTAAGTTTTTGTTTCCTCTCTCTCTTTCTTTTTTCTCATCTACTATAGTTTTTGTTCTCCATGACCAAATGTCCTTGTTGGCCTTTAAATCCCTTGAGGTTAGGAGTCTATTGATACTTTGTTGTATTTGTCGTTTGAATCGTTCACGCCTTGTTGATTCGCAGCTGTAAAAGGTGTAATTATGCTGGTACCTTTTGGCAATTATTCGTGAATAATTTTGCTTTGAATTTCCAATTGTTAGAATGATAAATATTCATTCAGGTTGTAAAAATATCTTTCGGTTATTTGTTTACAAAACTATAAAAAAAAAATTTGAAGTTTATGTTACAAAAATTCGAAACTTAAAAAAAAAATCCTTTAAGGTATCGAACACGTTAAAAATGACCAAATTCAGTCAAGACAGATATTTTTGTTTTTTATTTTATTGAATAGAGCTATCTTCTGACTTTACGAAACATACTTTGTTTTGTTTCTACACTATCTAGAGGCCAAGTTACAATCAATTTTATAAATTTAGAAAAACCGGAAGTGGGTTTTTGATCTACCAGAAGTGGGCATTTAAATTGCTGAAAAACTATCATGGCGAGTCTGATAACTCAAAATATTACGAATGTATTTCTATAAAACTTTTTGAACCTGGTATTTATATTTTCTAGAGAATGTACTAAAATATTTCTTATTGTATGAATACTGTTTGAGTTATGGCTTAAATAATGGTTTCTTAAAAAATGTAACATTTATTATAATGTTTACTCAATCAGCTCTAAAATTTTCAAATTTTAATAAAATATTTAAATTTTAGTACATTTTCTAGATAAATGCATCTAATTTGTTTTAGTAATACTTTTACTAATATATGTTTATTACTTTTTTCTCTAACTGCTTTGAAGTTTATCAAAAATATTGCAAAAATTTCATTTATAAATGTGATTTTTGTAAAATTCAGGTAATTTATTTTAAATTTTGACAGTTTAATAGTAATATTTATTGGTATCGAGTCCTAAAAGAGCATTTATAATGTTTTAGTATGCTATTTTGTTAAAAAGTACTCCGAACGTGTTCGGATACCTTAAAAGAGATATTTAACACGTACACCATGCGTTTATATATTTGCTCATTCGAAAATAATGTGACGTTCACATACAATCATCAATATCAAAATTTAACACTAGAAAGACTGAAAATTAGTATATACCTATATTGCCAAAAAGCAGTCAAAATGACTGCATTGTGAAAGAATAACTAATGTGTAAAGAAATTTGTTTAAAATTAATTTTTAATGTTTTTAATATTATTTACAGTCATATAATAAGTTATTAGTAAATATTAACAATAAAAAAATTTGCTTCATGAATATATTCTAAAAAATTCTAAGAAATTATGTTATTATATACATAACTGTTTTTCTAATGGAAATTAAAAAGCAGTCAAAATGACTTCCTTAGGCAATCTAGTGTAAAATAACCCCCTTCCTTCCTTCCTTTATAACAAAAGTGGATGGTATTTTTCTTATTAGAAGAGATGGATTAGACTAATTGTATAATTTAATGAAGTTATTCCTAAAAAAATATTTCCATATACTTCAAATTACATGTTATCATGTAAAAATAAATGAAGAAAACATTTTAAAAAATAACACAAATGCCACCAGGGAAAGGCCCCTTCTCAAAGTGAATGTTTACTTATTTCCATACATGAATTCTGGAGCACGCATACACATAAATCCTCAACAGAAGATACAAAGAGCGTTTAAATGATAGTAATTTGAAATAACAACTAATGACAATTTTAATAATAATATACACATACGAAAATTCATAATAAACGATCTTAAGACGTTATTAGTGCCGAAAATTTTTCACGAAGCTTGAAAGTTTAATTTCCAACAGTATGATAATTTGACCATGGTTATTCTTGCATTGAGCCTCGTTAATAGAAACACCTTCCGTAATTCTTAGTTTTTGAAGAAACAGAAAATGTTGCTTTGTGTGAAACATTATTTAAATATAACGAATATTAATTGGAGCACAATAGTTTTAATAGTACCCAAGTGCCCTACCCCTTCCTGCGTATGGGTATGCATATTAAAGTGGCTCTTACCATACCTTAAAGTTTACCGACTCCTGCAATAGACCATGATTTAAAATTAAGAAGTCAATCGTCAATAGTAAACGAAGAGTTTCTAGTGCAGTATTAACTCAATGGTCTATTTTTGTTAAACTGTTATTTTCTTTTATCCTTTTGATGGCAATTAAAATACAAAGTTATGAAATGAAAGGCATGTAGTCTTGTGCTCAACAAACTAGCTGGTAGATTCACTGAAAAATATTCTGACCCATTCGTCAGCAATTTATTTCAAAATAACATTCCATTTCTATCCATAAATGAAACATAACCTTATACAATCTTTCTTGCTGAAAAATTCTGGAATCAACCTTTTCCATGTATCAATACATTTCAGACCTAGCAGTCTCCACAACCTTATCTGTTGCCCTTCCGAAAATATTCCCATCAACAAAAACACAAGCAATAGTTAAACGAGTCTGGTTGTCCCGGGCCTTTTTTCTCTTCTTTTTTTGACAATGTGCCCAGGCAGATATTTCTCATGGTCCTCTTATCGCAAATGATTATCCCGCTGGCCCTGATGATAATAAATTTCTCCAAGATCCCATCGATATTCATTTCGGAGTGAAAGCGTCCTTTCAGAGTCAATGATCCAAGGTCAATACCGTCGGACGTCCTTCTTTGATAACAGTACAGACCTCATCATTTGTCGGGATGGGTTGTAGCACCGTCTCCACATGATGGATTTTCGATTTAATCATTGCACCAAGAAAAAGCAAAAAGGTCTATCTTGATCCAACCCCGAGGACACGGCTGTTTTCATTTAATCGATTACTCTGATTAAATTCACTGGTAATAGCATGTTATAGAGGCGCATATTCTAGCGAGTAAATAAATAAGTAAAAACTGCATTGGCCCGGTAATAATATAAAACCGGATGATTTATTTTGACAACATGATGTTGCTGCCTAATCACTCCTCCAACTTATGCATGGAACCAGTGGTTTGAGAGTGATCGAGCCTATTTATTGTTTTAATCGATCGAAGGTAATTTGATGTCATTAACTCTGACTTCAAATGAATGGGAATGTTGGCTTCTGTGAAGAAAATGGGCTTCTTTTTCTCATCCATGATTTGAAAGTTTGGGCAGCATAAAGATGTGTTAATAATTTGACTCATAAGATACATGAAGTACAATTGTCAGATATATATAGAAGTAAAATCATTAATACTTTCAATAATGTTCTTATCATAAAATCATTAATGCTTTCAATAATGTTCTTATCACAAAATCATTAATATTTTCAATAATGTTCTTATCATAAAATAATTAATACTTTCAATAATGTTCTTATCATAAAATCATTAATACCTACATAAATATTCTCATTATAATATTCATTTAAGATCGTTTTAATTAAAAAAAACATCCACAAATTGACGTCTACAGTTATAAACTTTACTAAAAAGATAGTTTTATAAATATGAGTATCGGATAGTGAAATTATAAGCACAAAATAATACATAAGAGGTGTATTATTATTTGCATAAATCTATTTTTATTTGTTTGTGTGTGAATCGTGGTCATTCTTTTCTTTTTTTTGTCCCAAAGCAACATATATTATATTCCTTTTAGAATTATTTGATTGCTCTTTATCCCCTTACATACTATGTTTCCAATAATTAAACCCTAAATAAAATTCTGAGCACATTTCCGGGAAGAAAAACACTTCAATTTCCATATTAATTCGTGAAGTTGTAACACATGCAACAGTTTATTATACTTCGGTCCTTTGAAATTTAGAAACTATTTCAAAAATATACTAATGTTTCGCTTTAACTTGTTAGCTCAAAACCCATTTAGCATTACAGAGTAGGAGACGAAATATAGAACACATTTTATATCAATAAAAAAAATATGTTGCTTAAAATGGGAATGGGAAAATATAACAAAATATGCTGCATATTCTGAGATAGCGCAGCCAAAATGTAAAATCAATGAGGGAACGTTTTTTAATTAAAAATGTATCCTGAGTATGGTTCCTATTCTTTATTATATTCAAAGACAGCCTTAAAACTGATCATAGCTACAATTTTTGTCGTGGTTATTCCGTATTATATGAAATAACCTCACTGATGTATACTTTCTTTTGAATTGATTGTAAATGGTTTCTGTGCCGAATATAATCAACTAATCACAGTAATAATTTTATAGTGATGGTTGATTTTGCGCAACAACTCGCTTTACTGGTTGCCTCAATGGTTATGTACCTTGTGGGCATTGTAAAATTGCAGGCCTTCCAATTAATTTTGTATCATTAGTGGTTTCCAAAGGACATGGAACTTCTTAATGTGTCTCGTTTGGTTTTTGAGTAAGTGGGGGGAAAATATGGGCGCTGGATTTGGTCCTAGGTTTATTTGCTATGATGGGCTGGTTTTATGCTTCAAGGTCATCTGAACCTGGTGTGTTACGGAACAGAAATCACACACAAAGTAATTTTTCAAACAGAAAAAAAATATTCTTATGATTGTAAGGAGTATCCTTATTTATAAAATAATGAACCCTTAAAACTAGGAACGTTCCTCATGCTACATTCATAAACTTTTTCATCTAGACGACCGAATCTGAAATATATTTTGAAAGCTTGGGGGGGGGGGGATAATTGAAAGAAACAAAACTAAGTCGTGCATTAAAACTGCTGTTCTTTTTATGTTATTGAAAATCAGTTTATAAGTTCCTATTGCGAAATTTTATTTATTTATTTCAGTTTGAAAGGGAGTTTCCGGTTTTATTTCCATTCTCTAGCATTAAGCAAAAATTTGCATCAGTTACTGTAGATAAAAACAAATATTCATTGTAACAAGAATAAACTCAATGTTGAGAATTTGATTTCCTAGAATTTGCTTATTTCAACAGTTTTAAAGTCGTCTTGGTAATGAATCGAACTAAATGTCCATCTAGCTTTTCAACCTTCTTTTAAAACCCACCCACTAAAGTAAGCAGACTAGAGTCAAGGGGAATGGGGAATTACTGCATTTACATGATCGAATGGGCAAGAAAACTATTAAGCATCCTTAGCTTAGCTTTGGGAAGGAAAATTGTGTGTGAAGAGCAAATTAATAGTGTTTTTCTTTGACAATTAGCAAATTGTTCCTCTTTAAGTGCAGCTGTTGAGTTAAAAACAGTTCTTTTTTTATACATATTTTTAAATGCAACCAGTAACAAATGGTAATATTACTATTACAAAATCTTTACATTTTCAATGTGCTGTAAAAAGAAAAGGTCAAATTCATTTGGTATTGAGAAAATGCCTGAAAATGGAAGAAAATTCTCCCAACAATCATAAAAATAGCTTTATTTTCCCTGAGATTTCTGAAGTCGTATTTCTCCCAGTCATCTCTGAATAGAAATGAGAATTACGAACCCTGCTTGCGTCTCAGCGCCATCTATCTTACCCTAATAATTATAATCTCATCAAGTTTTGACTTTTTGTACGTAAGAGTCGGTTGTTTACCAAAAGAAGAAGCACATCTTTTGGTACAAAATTCGCTGTTCTCGGAAGAGAAGTTGATCACGTTTCACTCCGTTTCTGCGATTGAATAAGCACTGACATGGACTGTAAAACTCCAGTGCCATTTAATAATTACAGAGTACGGGCAATTATGTCCTTCATTATACACCTTCGTTTTATTGCCCTTGGGTGTCCTATTACCCTCTAGTGACAGTGACATATGCTCATGATGTAGCAGTTGCAATCGTTGAATACAAATAAATGAAGAGATAATGAACGAAGAGAAGTTTTGATTTGAAAGAAATCTCATTTGGAATGTGTAGACAGTCAAGAGCTGAACTCCGGCTTCTGGTCATTGGCTCCCCAAGAACCTCGGGGCACGTCAATCACCACTGAAAAAAATAGACACGCCCATCGTTTACGTAGAACCAATCCAATCAGAAATTCTGTTTTGCGTGGGCGACGACAGAGTTAAATAACTGTTTATCTGATTGGATAAGTGCCGGAAGAGCGAAACTGTCTCTAGATTCTACAGCCACAAGTTGTTATTCGATGGAATCTTTTCCAAGAACCAGATTTTTAGGACGATATAAATAAACAGATATTTTTACTGTGTTCCCTACAACAAAAGGTTGCGAGTTACCACAATTACAGCGCTGTCGGTTGAAGCGTAAAATTTGTATTTCGTTTGTGTCATTCACTTACTTTTTATCAGGATTTTATCTTGATGTTAAATCCTTGTGGAAACTAGAAATAACAATATTTATTGTATAACTTATACTGAGATTAAGTCTCCCCACCTACCCTACTTTTTTTCGTATATCTCATCCGCTCTTTCTTTCTAATTCAGAAAACTTTTTATACAAAATGGCCTTTTCTAAAATAATTTCTTTTATTGATAAATGACAACTGCTAGCATTTGTTTTCTTTACTTCCGCAAGAAATTATCTCTATTTTGCAAATGCATTTGAAGCGAATTTCTATTTTTATTATTATGTTTTAGTTGTTGTGGTCAAGTAAAAAACAATAACCGTTAAATGGAGAAAACAAATTATTACGATTCTAATTATCATAAGTTTTGAATTAATCATCGTTATCTAAAAGCCTATTTAATGATTGTGATACACGTTACACACACACACACAACTCTGTGTGTGTGTGTTCAGTGTAATTTATATTTGTTTAGTTCTTATGAACAGATATGTAGAATAAATAAATTTGAGTATTACTGTTTTTTTCTCAGTTTTTTTCAGTCAATTTACTCCTTTTTTTTCGAGTTTATAAGGGGAAAAAATGCGTACTTACATAGATCCATAATGTTAGTTAATTTAAATACACAGTTTATTTTTGTAACATTGTTTTTTAAGTTCTTGAAGTAAAAAAATTGTTTTAAGGCTGTATCCTAATGCAACCCTAATAAGTGAAGTCTTTTTTACATTTGCATTTTTTCTATAAAATTTTTTAATTTAATAAAGAAACATTAAATCATTAAAAATGCATTAACATTGATACCTCAACATTACACCTGTGTTCTCTTAATGAATATGCATGAAAATAAAATTAAAAAATAAGTAATTTTAGTTCACTAATAGCTTAATATATCAGAACTGATTTCACGTCAGTAATTGCTTAGCGAAAGGTTCTGTAGTCATCAGTCTTATTTTTGGGCATGCATTAATTTTTTTAGCTCTAATGAAAATGGAATCACAGAGTGTGTATTATTTGAAAAACTAAAATATATATGGAATAGCGTAACGGTATTTACAATTTACTAAAAGAATGGTTAGTATAAAATTGAATTGCAAAATCTATTTATGACTTTTTTGAAAAACTGAATTAAACAAGATATCAATCATTGGCATGGCCAAGTAATTTTAGCGCGTTTTTCACATGTTGTATTTTACAATAATGCAACTAATAAACTTTTTACTAACAGAAAGTAGTACTATACTTAAAAAAAAATTTTTAATTAAAATTTTTTTTCCTTCAAATTATTAAATTTAAATATGATTCGGCTCATCTAGGGCACAAATGCGACCCAATGCCGAAAACCCGAGGTCAATCGGTTAATTATTGGCTGAGAAAAAGGTACGACAAAATATGGAACGAAGACGAAGACGAAATTTGCGTCCTAATAGCGCTTTTTTTACACTACGTGAAAAACGCGCTAAAAATACTTGTGAATGAGACACTAGAGTAGCTAGTCTGGAGTGAGCTCAGTAACGAAATTCCTTGGAAGCCCTTTTTTGGAAACGGCAGCTTTGTTAGTGGGATTATAGCAGCGTTTCTCAAACTGTGGGGCCCATCCCCCCTAGGGGTGTGCGATAACCCTAGAAAGGGGGCCTCGAGCATATTGAAAAGTTGTAAGCAAAAAATTATTTTAAAAAATTATTAATTTACTGAAAGTAAACAAACAAAATACATTATGACATAATAAAAAAATAAAATACACATTTACACTGATATAATAAACTTATAAATTTTTTAGTACTGCACAATGAACTTCATAAATTATTTAACAATACTATAAGAATAAGTTTAATAAATACCAACGACCCCGTGGGCTTGTCATATATAAAATTATATATAAAAAATAACACGTATCTTGATAATTTGTACGGTTTATAATTAATCCCTTAATTGCCTGTAAAAAATAACTCGATTCGCTTCCCAATGCCACTGTTTTCCACGCAGGCACGCGTATCTGATGTATTGGGGAAGGGGGGGGACAAATGGAATAATTAAACAAATCCTATGAAATAAGTAAATCATTCGCAAACACTGTCAAGGTCCTTTTATTGCATTCTAAAGCATTCGGAATAATTTTATAGACAGCTGTGCACAGAAATGATCGTACTTCGGAAAGACGTATATATACGTCAAAGGAAATTAACACTTTGGGTAAGCAAGATGTTTATATACGCCAGTGGCACTTAAGAGATTAAAGTCGTATTGTGTAGCTTTAGCGTCAAAGAATGAATGTCTTGTGGGCGGTCGCAGCAGAAACTACGAGTGCAGGGGGCTGGAAAATATTTCCCTCCCTCCAGTTCCATGCCTAAATTGGGGAGGTGGAGATAGATGGTGTCGCCATCTATCGCTAAGAAGTCCAACCTGTCTCACGGCTCTGGCAACTTTTATTCCTTCCCTTCGGGAAGGACACGACAACAACAGCGTCAAGGAATAGTATTGTTTAATTCAATACAGTGTTATTGTATGGAAGGGGTGCGATGAAAATTATTATTGAATATTAAGTTGCAAATATTGAACTTTTGAGAAGCACTGGATTATAGATAAAATTTTACGATTTTTTGCTTATACATGTTGGGGCCCCGTACCATTGATACGGCAGTGGCTGGAATGAGAATATGTGCCAAAGAGACTTAATGCAACTATTCTAAAATCCTGAATTGTTGGTTTTTAAATTATAAAAACAAAATTGATAAGTAAAAAAAAAAACAAATAATAACTTTCTTCCCATGTTTTTAGATATGCATATTTATAACAACAAACCTGATTTTGCTGTTATGTTTAACTTGTGTATAAATAAGTACCTGACGACATATGCAAATTTCTTAGAAAGGTCTAACCAAATTTATATATAGACATCTAAGTTCGCTCGAGTAGACATTTATTCAAATGGTTCGAAGAAAAGAGCTTACGGGAGTCGAAGTGAGAAAATTGAGGGTCTTGCGTGAAAGTAGAATATCAGTTCACCAGAAAGTTAAAGATATTCGAAAAACGGAAACAGTTACAGAAAATGCGATCAAACGTGGAATTGAAAGTGTGGTGTACAGAAGAAAGATCTGATGTGAAAAATGAAAGTTGACTCAGAGAAATCCCTCTTGCCCTTAAGCCATTGAATTTCCCCTTAATTTTGAAAGAAATATTTCGAAGTCAGAAGTTAAGCGTGTTTTAAGTAATTGTAATTTCACGAAATCAGTCAAAAGGAATGAAAATCAGCATTCAATGATATACATGAAATGATGCGATGGAAAAATCTGCTTAAGTGTTCAAAGTACGTGAACTGGAAATATGTTATATTTTCGGATGAGAAATATTTTAAGTTTTTGTTGGTTTTAACTATTGTTGGCACAATCTAAAAAAAAAGAGATCAGTTGGAAAGACGGATCTCTGATGTTCAGAGAAGCAGTTTCAGCCAACGTCAAAATGGATTTAGTAGTTGTGCACATATAAACGAGAAGTATCAACGAATTCTATGCGTACCACTCTTAACATATCGTTCACCTGTAGGGAATACTAGTTTTATTTTTCAACTAGATACAAATTCCTTCCGTGTAATTCTAGAGTAGTAACAAATCGTTTGGAGAAAGAAACATCAATGTTTTGACATGGCTTAAATATCATAGAAAATGTGTTTTTGACTTATCTTGTTAGAAAATTATATGCAAATAGGATGCAGTATAATTTCTTTGTAGAGCTTGAGAAGAACATCCACACAGCAAAAGATGATATTGATTCTGAATATTTGGAAAAAAAACTTCATAAACGTATATCAGACGGAATGGCTAATTCGAAAGAAAGCCTCACAAAATGTAGACTCAAAAAAAAAATGATCCAAAAATTTAACTCTTTATAAAGTCAACTTGCTAAAAAATATTTGTTGACTACATTTTTATTTTATAAAAAAAAAAAAAGTTTTTAATATTGTCTATGTATGTACTTTCAACGTTAAAAAATTGTATTTATTTAGCAAATAGCTTTCCGGGGTGGGGTGGGGCTATTTGTTAAAGTAAAATATCGGTTGTCATTATGATCATGAGAATTATAATGTATCTACACTGATGGCCACCGTAAATGCAACACCCTGAAGGAAACACGCAAATAACATGAAATTTACAACATGCATTAGCGGAGGTGAGATATGCAAATGATTAGAATTCAGCGCACACTCACATCACGCACGTCTGTGGCGCCACCTCAAAGCACTATTTAAGGCTTGGAGATTTCGACGATTTCAAGTTCGGCAGTTGTGTTTTTCTTGTGGTTTTTTCAAAAACGATCAGTTATGTCTCGTAGAAAACAGCGATCAGCTTTTGATCAAGTATCCGAGTTCGACAGAGGAAGGATAGAGTGGGCTACCGAGATTGTGGATTATCTTTCAGGGAAATCGGTAGTTGTGTTGGACGAAACCAAACAACTGTAATGCGGATATGTGCCGTTGGATGCAGGAGGGTACGACGGACCGACGTAGTCGATCGCATTCACCTAAGTGCACCACTTCACGTGAGGACAGGCAAATTGTGCGCATGGCAGTGACGGATCGCTCAGTCACATCACGAACCATAGCAGAGCACATTGAGTCTGTAACACATCATTCAGTGTCTGCGCGTACCATTCGACTCCGTTTACAGCAGAGTGGTCTGTCCGCAAGACGTCCATTGTTTGGTCTACCCTTGACGCAGAACCGCAGACATCTCCGCCGCCAATGGTGCGATGAAAGAAGGATGTTGGTGGCAGAATGGAATGAAGTTGTCTTTACTGACGAGTCACGCATCTGTCTGCAACACCACGATGGTCGGATTCGAGTCTGGAGACACCGTGGAGTGAGGATGCTGAACAGCTGCTTTAAGCACCGCTACACTGGTCCTGCACCGGGTGTTATGGTTATATATGATATGGGGCGGTATTGGATGTCACTCTCGCACTCCTCTAGTACGCATTGCCGGTACTTTAAGCAGCCAGCGCTACATCTCCGAGGTGATGGAGCCAGTTGTCCTTCCTTACCTTCAGGGATTGCCACAGCCATATTTCAACAGGATAATGCATAACCACACGTGGCACGCATTATCCAAAGTTTCTTCGTCAATCACCAGATTGAATTGCTTCCCTGGCCGGCTCGCTCTCCGGATCTTTCGCCGATAGAAAACATTTGGTTCATGGTTGCTCAACGATTGACCCAGATTACACCCCCATCTGCCACACCAGATTAACTTTGGCAACGTGTGGAAGCTGTTTGGTCTGCTGTACCCCAAGAACACATCCAAAGTCTCTTTGAATCAATGCCGAGGCGTGGGGCAGCAGTTATCTCCAACAATGGCGGCTACTCTGGCTACTGATTCTGGCAGGAATCAAACTTCACAGAAGTCTATAAATTAATCATTTGATACTTGGTCAACATGTTATCTACAAAATAAATTTTGTTGTGCTATCTCTTGTCTTTCTTAGTGTTGCATTTACGGTGACCAGCAATGTAGTTAAAATTTTAATTGAATTGTATTTCTGATACTTGTAATTCGGATATAATTTTAAGGGAGTATTTTGGTTCAAAAATAATAATAGCCTGAGGGAAAAAATAAGAATAATAATTAGTTTTGGCCCCCACTCCAATGATGTAGAAGTAAATTGGAATGAAAATAGAGCTTATTTATAGGGGAAGAGAAGAATTAAAGGAATTTATTTATATATATATATAGTAGTAAACATTATTTAATTTGTAGGATTTGAATACTGATGATCAAATATCACTGCTAGATTTTTAATCAAAATGTGTTGAGCAATTTTTTTTAAAGACAACTTCCAAAAGTTAGCATCTTATATGTCGCCTGCCTCGAAAACCTAAGGTTGCGGGTTCGATCCTGGCTGGAGTCTGTAGATTTTCTGGATGCAAAAATCGTAGGCCCGCATGTGAATGATTATGTGGCATTTAAAAAATCCCTCGAGTATTAATTTGGCCCTGGTACTCTCGTTAAAATTAAGTCACGGCAAAATTTAGCATCCGAAGAGAGAGCTTGAATTATTCAAGCGTCAAAATTCGGTAGCGTGAGCTGTTACTAGATGGCACGACACTCAAATGGCTCTCATACTTGGAGGATGCCAAAAAGCAGCTAATTTGAAGGGAAAAAAATCTGGTATGCTTTACCAAATTTTACATTTCCATGATCTTGATAACAATTTGAAACCCGCAATATCTCTGCCTTTTGATCACACGAATTAATTGCACTGACAGGTTATAAAATTATACCTTAATCAATCAATAAATTTAATACTTAATAAGTTATTTATAAATGTGAGTAAGGAAACATCCAACACAATTTTAAGGAAAATAAATACAAATGTTTAAGCCAATTGATTGTTTTAAAATTATTTTTGTCCAACTTAAATAAAATGTAAATAACATTTTGTCGAAGCTGTTAGATTCTTTAGCAATTCTTCATTGTTTCTTTACATCTTAGGGTCACTTTATTGAAGTGCAAGTAACTGATGGAGCGCTTTATAGAACCAAAATTCACTGTTACTTTTTGGATCAGGTAAGTGGACTCAGATATGTTCTAAATAACGTCCCCCCCCCCCTTTTTTTTTTTAAATTTCTTACTTGATTTATAACTATAGCAATAACCAATACGATAACTACTCAGTGCTCTTTTTTTATACCTGAGTTAACATATTACATAAAAATATTTCGTAAAACGTTAACTGAAGTAGAGAAAAATTAATATAAATTATTTTTACAATTTTTTGTGATGTTTCCTTCTAAAAAAACGCAAACCAAAACAAAACAAAAGAACTAGGAGATTTTTTCATTTTTCAAAATAAATAAATAAAATATCGTAATTTATAGTGAATTTAAATGCTCTTCTTAAATGAAAACAAATATAAAACAATGAATGCTAATGGATGCATATTGTATAAACATAAAGATATAAATTCTGAATAGCGAAAACATATATAACTTGAAAGTGATTGGATTTACTAACATATAAAATCCTCTAATAATTCTTTTTTTTCCCCACATATTTTCAAAATTGCTTATTTGAAAATAATAGTAATACAATTCACATGTGTATAATATCGAATAACAAACATATACATACCAATATAATATTCAGCCTTTCGATTTTTTTTCTGGAATATTCAATTAAAAAAATACATGTGTCGGAATGATGAAAGTTGATAAAATTGCTACATAGCTCTGAAATTTATTGAAAAAATTAAGCAAATATTCACTTATCTATACTAAAAATAAACACATTTAGCCCTTAATCCTTTGAAATTTTAAATTTCTTCCGTTATATAAACGTAAAATTCTTCTATGTATGAAATGGAATATTAAATCAATTTTAATATTCGTCGGAAGCTTATAACAAATCGAAAGACAGTAAAATCGTTTGCAGAACCTTAAGCATAATTTTCTGATATTTTATATTCAAACTCTGTTTCAGGCATAATCTATATCGTTTGAAAATTTGAAATTCCATCAATCATTTGTAATCTTTAAGAATTAAAATTAAGATTTTCACCCGTCTTCATTCTAAATCTATATACTCTATCTTTTACAAATCGATTAAATAAAAACAAAAGTAAAAGACACTAGAAAAAAATGTATGATGCCAGATTTACTTCTTATCTTTCCATAATATTTCTTTTTTACTTTTGTACAGACACGGGTCATTCGCTTACTTCCTAATGAGAAGAACTACCACATATTTTACCAAATGCTGGCCGGTCTTACTCAAGAAGAACGTGGTACGTATACAATAAACAAACAGTCCAAAATTGTTTTTAAATTGCTGCAATTTCTTTTATATCCATACGCGATTTTAAAATTCATTGTTGTAAAGAAATTTTTCTAGCTATATAATGATAAACACAATCGTTAAGAGCAGCATTGTGTACTGGTAAAAAGATGGTTTAAAATTGGTATTGCGATGTATTTTTTTTTGAAGGTTAAATTTTGCTCAAGGTAATGGGTCGGAAAGTTCAAGAAACCAAAGGATAATTTTGAAAACATAAAATAAGAATTTTAGGACAACGAATCGTTCATCGTTACCATATACGAGCCTAGATTGTTTTTATAGCATTTCGGAATGATAGTTAACAAGAACATGAAATGGACATGCCTATAACAACACTTATATCAGATATTATATTAATAAAGGAAGAAAATTTTCTACCCCAGTTTATAAACAAATAACGCTTTAAAAATATGTATGTAAAGGAAGTATTCATTTCAATAGCTTACAGATTTTTCTGAACTAAATGTTGATATAAATTCTTCATGTGTTTCATTTTTTTCTAATCGTAGATCCGATGAGAACGCAAGTACATTTTAAAAATTTCTATGTGTTTCTCAGTCCAAAATTAAAGTAAAAAAGTTTAACCTGTATCAATGTACCCGTATGTACCATTACCGGTACATATTCGGTACGAAATCCCGAAAGGCATAGAAATGTTCATTATTCACTCATTTTTCTTTATATATGGTTTGGTGGAATAAAATTAATAATTCTCCGTTCAAGACATATTTATGAAGTATGCAAATCTTCAATTTTTCTCAGGAAAACTTTTCGCAGAATTCCTTTTTTTTAAAAAATGTTATTCACAATTTAAGTACGGGGCAAAAAAACCCTTAATTCCTTTTTATTTTTCCTTTTTTAATTTTTTAGACTACTTAAGCGTGATATCTATAAAAAGTAGATATGTTTTTTGCTTGACTTTAAATCAAGTATGGTTGAAATTTATAACAGGGATTTGAATTGACTAATTCTGATATAATGAAGTAATCAATACTATTCAGAACTTATTTTAACCGTGCCAAAACTTTTCTAACGTGCATTGATTATTTCATCGCTTGTTTTTTCAGCACAACTAAGTCTCGCTGGTTATTCCTTACATAATCTCTGTTACCTAAACCAAGGAGACATCACTCAAAATGAAACAGAAGATGCTTCAAGATTCGAAGCATGGAAGGTAAGTTAGTCTTTTTATGTATATTTTAATTTTCTGTGCTAGACTAAGTACATCAGTGTAGTAGAATTTGAGATATAATTGTTGAGATTGTAGATTTCGAAACAATTTCTGGAATTCCCAATTGAATTAGGTGCCTCATCATCTGCAGTAGAATTAGTTGATAAAATTAATTTGTTCGGGCAAAATTTATGTGGAGTTTTTGAAAGCAGTTGATATTTATAAAATTGTTATTGCTTTGAATTAGATTACTTTTTATCCTTACTTTTGGTTCAAACTAAGGAAGCGTGTGCTTCGTAAACACATTTGTGATATTATATATCTCTCTCTAAGATAAAAATGGCGGGAAAGGAAAAATAAGCGAATAAAACCAAGAATTCTTTTCTTTTTTCTTATTGTGAAGCCTAATATATAAATATATTCAAGAATATTAAAAGATTTTATTTAGTCGACATACTGTCGCGCGCGCGAGCATTGCTCTTTGGTTAGTGTTTAATTTATTATGTGCGTGAAAGTATTAAATATTATCAGCAATATCGAAGGAAAGGAGCGCAGGCAGAAATTGTTTGGTTATTTTTCCATACTCAGCGTTTGATTCCTTTTCCAAAAGCTATTCAGTGACAGAATAGTAATATTAGTGTTATAGGTACTAGCGTATTATACCGTCGATCAATCTCGTGAAACTAAAAGACATCACCAATTCAAAGATGTCGCCATATACTGTGTTCGAAACGGCACGTAAACGGTTTCCACTATTGGCTGTATATCGTGTTATTTGGCCACTTCTTTTGATTTTATGAAATTAGTCGACGATATAATACGCAAGCCCCGAATTATCTAATATCGCTCAAAACTTAATCAAATTTTGTGCGCTGAAAAATGTTTTTGCAGGAAAAACTTTTGGTTATAAAGAGTTATTTGAGTATTCTATCAATTATTCAGTTTTTATCAACATGTCATTCGTTACAGAAATATTTTTTTTTCTGCAACTGACAATACTTCCGTCTTGAGATATTCTGTAATTAATTTCTCAATGTTTATCTTGATATCTTTCACTGGTTTTGCATGCTAAGTTGAAGCCTTTTCTTTCCAGACGTGCCTATCAGTATTAGGCATCCCCTCCATGGACGTCGTGAGAGTTTTGGCTGCCATTTTGCTCCTGGGCAATATTCAATTCGGAGATGGCGCTGGAATGGAAGTCGATATCAAGGGAGGGAATGGTAAAAACATTTGTCATTGACATATTTCGCTGTCAAACTTTGCTATGTACTTTTTCTCTGAAAGGGTTAATTATTCTAGACATTTATTAATATAATAAATAAAAGACATGTAATATATAGAAGCAAATATTTACTAATTTTTTAAACTTAAGAGAAAGTTGTAATCTGATAAATCAAATTGCCGAAAGGAAATTTCATCTAAAAGTCAAAATCTAAAATAGTAATTTAATTTTATTGGGTTATTCGTTTTTCACATTATTTAAGATAAGAAGTCTGTTAACCCCTTAAATGGTTTGCCTGTACGCTATACGGACACTTTTTATCTTTGATTCGCACATATTTTTAATTCTTTAATGAGATTATTAGTGCTAGTGTTTTTAAAAGATGCAGTTTGCCCATGGTACTGAAGTACTTGTGATCAATGTTTTTCTTTGTGGTGAAGACGGGAATTTTTCAATAAAGGCAGGAATTTAGTTTCTTTAAAATATTCGACAAATAACAGAGATTGGCAAGGCAATGGACAACTTGTTGCTTGAGAAGAAATGAAAATGGAAAGGTAATCCAAAAAAGTTGATATTATCTCTGCCCCCATTGCTACGTCAGACTGAATATTCCACCGTGCTTCAAAATGTGTGTGTGTATATATATATGCACACACGCACACAAAATCCTCAACCGTGTTTGAAAAAGAGATACGAACATGATATTTTTTGAAAGTTTGAGAGAAATATTTTTAAGGCACACATGAAACATTCTTCATAACATGCAGTGTGTACTTAAAAAAAGCAAACATCTAGGGGGTTTTGTGTTCCCCGATTATAAAATAAAAAATAATGTAAAAACTTAAAAATTAAAAAGTAAAATAAAATTTTTCCATTTACGCATTTTGTTAGGAGTATTATGTTTAGTTATACTCAATATAAATGTGCCTTTCTTAAAATGTTTAGGGCACAAAAAAAAAAAAAAAAAAACCGCGCTTAAGAGGTTAAAAAAGCATTAATCGTATTTCTAAGTGAATCATTATTTACATATTTCGTTTTAATCAGAATTTCCTAAGCTAACTTTTTCAATGTGCTGCAGTCAACGAATTTAAATATTAAACTGATCGTTAATATGAATCACTTGATTACTAGTTTAATTCAACTCTTTTATTTTTATTTTTCGCAGCCGAGATGAAAGCTGTTGCCACTCTCCTGGGAGTTTCTAGTGTAGCCTTGTTCAGAGGTCTTACAACACGTACGCATAACGTTCGAGGACAGTTAGTCAAATCTCTTTGTGATGCTAAGCTTGTAAGTATGATCTGGGGATGTTTTTCTGATTCACATGTTAATAATCTGTAATTTAGGTTTCCTATTTTTGGCAGTTTTATTTCATTAAACTAGTTCAAATTAACTTCAGTATTAACTTCATTCCAACATAAGTATTTTGTGAATATTATTACAGTACAGTAGAACGTCGCTTATCCGAATGTTTATTATCCGGAGCGTCAAATATCCGGACCAGTTTCCGGATATGTTTTCGAACAGTGCAATGCTCAGCATTTGTTTCGCGTGAGACTCAAAATGACGGAAAAACCCAAGGTGAGGGATATTTGGGGAATTTCAATTGTGTATGATTTGGTAAACAGTGACAGTTGTAAACAGTTTGGTGAACAGTAAGTCCATTACCGATTCATTTTTAACAAAATGCGTCGAAAGGCGGTTTCGACAACCTTTAGTCCCTCACTATGAGATATTTTAAGAGTTTATGGGTTGTCCACAACGCGTTAACGTGCTCATCGTTTGCTGGCTTTTTTTCCCCATTAATTGTGAATGTGGGATTTTTTCGACTTCCAAGGGTGTGGCTGAGCTATCGAGGGCCAAGTTTTCGGGACTCTTTTGCATTAGTAACTAATAAACCCATATCTAAAGGAGAAAGTAAAGTAGTTGATAAATAGCAAAAAATCTAAGAAGTTTAAGTTTAAAAAATTATTTGGTGACAATATGATCTAACTAAATAATATACTAAAAAAACTAAAATTGCATTTTTTGGGGGCAATATTAAAATAAAGAATAAATTCATGGGAAAAACATAAGATTTTTTCAAAATAAAAAAAAATGCAGTTTTGAAGAGAATTTTCCTGACTGTGATTTTGTGACATCCAAATTGATATTAATTTTAAATGTCTATTATAAACTTTTATGACACGCACACACAAATTTATTTTATTTTAAATTTAATAGATATCTCTTCTAAATACTTTTGCCTCATCTCTTATTAGGCGGGTTGATGCTTGCGTGCATGCAAAGGAGCCAACAATCTAATTTTTCTTGCTATAATAAAAGAGCTATTTTCACATCGTTAAAACTATCTAAAAAAGAAAAGAATAAGTGGACAATAGCTAAGAAAAATGGGAAACTGTCTTCCGTTGATAAAATTCGATTATGATAAATAAACGCTATAAGAAATTAATCTCTCTCTTCCCTTACAAAAAATTTCATTTTTAAAATTTTTTTATCTTAATTGGGATACGGAATTGTGTTTTATCATTACAGACCTAGTACATTCCCCGGGAGCTGGTATCTCTTTTTAGTCCGGCACCATACAACTGGGTATCAATCACCGCAGGTGAATTGACGCCCAGTTTCCTGGCACCTGAACTCTGGCGATGCGAAACCGAACTTAGAATTTTGATTTTGCCCTACAGCACCCAAGAATTATAGACGTTGTTAGAGCAAGCGATGAAACAATAAGGAGGCACTTACATAAACTAGGAAATATGTGGAAATTAAATAAGTGGCGGTAGCGCACGACCACGCGATGCAGTAGAAACCAGAACAAAAATTATGCATTTAGTGTGTAAGATACTCTTCCATCCTGCTCAGTTTCGAAACATCTACGGATTATTTCTTAATTTCTATCTTCAGACAATCAAAATCATGGTAAACAGTTCAACAATGAAGAAGAATATAAAAAAGGGAGTCAAGATTTTAGGAAAATTAAAATAAGTGGTTTTATGAAAAGGGAATTCATAAATTAGCTTATCACTGGTAAAAGATAGCTCAATGCGGAGATGGATAGTTTACATAAAGTAATTGGATTTATTGAATGAATAATATTTTGCGTGTGAGTATGCAAAAAGGAACAAGATATTTTTTTTCTCTCAGTTTAAAAACGACAAAACTTTCTCGATTACCTGATATATTTCTTGGTTACTTGATAAAAGCATGCAATATGTGGTGGACTTTCCATTATTCGGCTGACCATCATGAAATTGCTTTTTCTGCGAAAATCAATAAGATCGTCAACTCTAAAAATAAATAGATTGTTAGTATGTGCTGAGGATTTTCTAGATTCAAAGATAATGCTTGTGAAACAGTGCATACAATCTTCAATACTTTGTAAAGCGAGCGTAGATGGATAAGAAAATGTTGATGAAGAATTGCATGATTGGGGTTAAGCGAAAACAATAATTTAGACGAACATGAAATATCCGATAGCGTTGAAATGACTCGATACGCTATTAGTACCCCCTGGGCAAGAGCAACTTAAACCCTGCGGCAGATGAGGACCTCATATCGGAGTCTAATGTAAATCAAAGTTCTGTCCTGACAAAGTGTTTCTTGGTTACTTAAGACACTAAAAGAACAATAACTGCACCGAGTGAGTGAATATTAACGTCGTACTGTTCAGCTATACATGAGGGCATTTGACGACGGACCTCGTAATTTTGAACTATGGTCAAGTGACGAGGACTTGAAAAGTGGCGCGCTTATCCGGAGGACAGAACCTACGATCTTCGGATCCGAAGCCGAGTAACTTAACCACGACACCAAAAGGATCATCATGGTGCGGAGGTTGCTACTGGCTTATATAGATGGTACCGCTATAGATTATACCTGAGCTGGCACCCCATCTTCTAGCTACCACACCAACGGGAGGACGTTTGGGCTCTCGACTGATTTAACGTGCATCACTCCCCTACACGGCGAGTCCTTAGCGGTGCTGGGCTCCGATACCTTGACTACTGGGCTACCGTGACTCCAATAACTGCACCAAAAAAACTTATCTTAAATCTGTGCAGTACCCCTCGGCGAAACGTGTTGAAAGGGCGTAGAAAGCGAGTACTGTCTTATTTCAAGTAGTAGTGAGTTAAATTATGGCTAACTCTTAAAATACTGTTCCTAATTATTCAATTTCGTATATGTAATGGCTTAGCCAAGATTTATGATAGTGATTACCATTCATTCTGGATGATCGAGAGTTTTATTTAGCGCGTGTGTGATAAAAGATTTAATTGGAGACACTCATGGCAAGCACATTGACAAGGTACTTCGAGAGTAGAATGTAGTAAAATCAATATCGCAAAAACATAGATAAATGCTCTAAAGCTTACTTCTAAAAATCAAAGTATGCACTTTCGCAATGAAGTTATGCACCCCTAAGTTTTTGCAAACGCTTAAATTGCTTAAAGACCCTCATTTTTTACTCTTAACTGTTGATTGGTCTACTGCTTAAATTTTAAATACTTATTTTGATGTTATCAATATTAAAACGTCTGTCTTAAGGCTTGTGCTCATGGTAATGTTAAGTGTAATTAAATGAAAACTTATGATTATAAAATTATCAAATAATAAACAACTTTAATATAGCCTTTCCATTTTTAACAGCCTTTTATAAGCTTCACTTGTATGTAATGGAATCTTTGAACTCCATTTTTACCCACTTTAAAAGGTCAGATTAATTTGAAATTGTGCTCACTTGTCCAGGATCGATGACAATACAATAATTTAATAATTTTGCTCTATTGTCCAGATCAGGATCATCAAGATTAATGATTTCTCATTTTCAGATCCCATCCCGCATCTAGCGTCTAATCTCAGATCCTATATCCAGATTTAGCGAATAACTCCAGATTTGGGGACTAAAAGATCAAGTTACAGTTTAGTTCGATTAACTATAAAGGGTGTTTTTTAGTTTTTTAAACAATAACTTAGTATTTAAAAAAATCTATCCCAGCTCTTTTCTTTGTTCTAAAGAGCTTTCCCATTTATTTGTAATATTCTTTGTATTTGGTCCAAAGCACTGTGTGAAATTATCCATTCATCTACTTAAAATGTCTTTCGGCTCAGTGGCTTAAAGATAGCTTACCCGCTTCGTAAACCCAAGGTTGTGGGTTCGATCCCGACTGGAGTCAATAAGTTTTCTGGATGTAAAAATCTTGGGCACACATGTCTTATGATTATCATCCGACGAGACTTAAATTAAAATTAATTCAAGTGTCAAAATTTAGTAGCGAGTACCGCTAATAGAGGGCGCCACCGTAAAATAGATCTTACATTTGAAGACTTGCCGTGTCTACAAATGCTTAGTTGCCAATATGCAGCCAATTAGGGAAAAAAACATTGAGATGTCTTTGTGTATGATACAAAGGAATTTTTGCCCCTGTGCATTGATAAGTAACAATTTATTTCTTCTTTACACAGCCATGCTGTTATATGTATGCCATTGAATATAAATGAAATTTTATGTTCGTTTCCATCTTATCTTACGCAGTTATTGGAGACTTTATTAAACTCAGTGAAAACTGACATGTGTTATTAAGCTTTATTATAGGAAGATGTCATAAAGTTCAATTGTACTGAAACATATGCTTAAAATTTCGTGCAATTTTAAGAGGAATAATGCAAATTCGAATCTATAAAAAAAGTTATTTCATAGTTCGAAGTCTTACTCCGTAAATGCCGTCAGCAATCAATTATTTATTAACCAATATGAGACAGGAGTAATTGAAATATTTAGTTAATTATACAGCAAATCAAAACTTTACAAAATATTTCTTCCCTTATATAACTGATAACAAATTCTAATTCAACAAAAAAATATGAATTTGATTATTTGGAGTGATCTCCTTTGTAGCAAAGTGAATAATAAAACTTCGCAAATATCCTACATATGCCTAACATAGAATAATTAATCATAAATATATTTCGTTGTGTTTTTATCAGGCTACAACCACGAGAGATGCCTTATCCAAAGCTCTGTACTGTCGAACTGTAGCAACAATCGTGCGGAGAGCCAACAGTCTCAAGAGATTGGGGTCCACATCTGGAACTCTCAGCTCAGACAGTAACGAATCGGTTCACAACCAAACAGGTATGAGCTCAGATTGTTTTGTTTCCGCAACTCGTTAAATACCTAATTTATTATAATTTTTTTTAAAATAAAACTTTATTTTATATTTATTTATGTATTTTTCGTAATGCTTTAACACCATTTCCCTCTTTAGTTTCTTACTTGGCTTAATGATAAAAAAAAAAGCATGAAAAAGAAAGAAAACTTTTAAGGTATACGACTACCCTAAAATTGTGAATTTTGCCAAAAATTGAAATCTTTTTTTATGATTTTAGTTTATAGGCCATTTTATAGGCTTTATTAAAATACCAAGTTTATTATTTTCCGTTCACTAGAAAAAAAACTACAAGTGTTTTAGTAAAAGCAGATGCCATTACCTTAAGCAAGATGTGTTTTAACCTTCAGATTTATCAATCACTGTTTTATTACAAAATGTACAGTCCCTTGTGTGAATATAATCACTGTTTTTTAAGCAATTTCATATAATAACTAAGATAAAGTGCTTTAGTTTTTATAAAAATTAAAATATCTCTTATCCTGAAGGTCATTTCAAAAATGAATAATATAGCAATACATCAGAATTGAAAATTTGTTCATAAACCCTTGGTACAAACCGTTAACGTTATTTTTGTATATTTTTACCACTTTTTTCCCATTTTAGAATAATTTCCTTTTCTCTTCTTAATTTTAGCATATTTTTCTTAAAATGTGCTAAATAAATCTAAAAACCACACACACAAAAAACCTATATCTTCATTTTCTTTAAAAAAAAAGTTGTCGCACAAGTAGTCGGATAACTTAACGTCATATGCAGCATGCTTAATACTGCTATTTATCTTTAATAGAATAAATTTTTAACAAGATAGATGGGGAAGATCTGTCCTAAAAACTTCTTTTATGAAAAAACTAAAAACAAAACAAAACAAATTATTTCATATTTGTCAATATTTTGTACCTTAATTGCCGCTGTTCGCACATATCGTTCAAATATAATACTTAAACGACTGCAAATAATTTTATCAAAATAATTCGGGATTAAAAAGAAATAATTGTTTTATTTATTATATAACTAAATCTATACGAATCACTAAACTTGTATTTGCTTTGAGATCCTGATTCTTTGTCCCTACATACATTCGAGCTACGAGTAGTAATTTTTTTTATATAGAAATGTATTGAATGAAGTGCAGAGGGCACAAAAAATTTACACAATCTTATCCCTTACATTTTTGTATTTTCACCCCTTTCATTTTTAGTAAGATATTTTAGTGAAGCGAGATCACAAAAATAACGTTTTCATGCTTCACTACTTTTGAGGGTTTCTCATATGAAATAATATTGCGCCATGCAATTCTAGAATTTGAATGAAAAACAGTTATATATACATAAATATATTTGCTTATTTTTTTTTTGTCTTACTAATTATTATTCACTATTTTTCTATCACATTTTCTATAGAAAACAGTAGTCAACATGCCTCAACGATAGGTTCTGGCGGTGTAAAAGCTTCAAAGTCAATGACAGTACTCAATTCAGCTGTGAGACACGCTACTGATGGTTTCATAGGCATTTTGGACATGTTTGGCTTTGAAGCTAGCAAAGTACCTACATAAAATTTCTTACGACATTTTGACATTTTAATTATTTCAAGATTATTCTGATTTTACATCTCCCTCTTCCTTTCCAGCCAAGTCACTTAGAGCATTTGTGTATCAATCTCTGCGCAGAGACCCTACAGCACTTTTACAACACGCATGTGTTTAAGAGTAGTATTGAATCATGTCGTGAAGAAGGAGTGCAGAGTGATTTGCAAGTTGACTATGTTGACAATGTACCTTGTATAGACCTTATATCTTCACTGGTAAGCTAATCTTTTACTAATATCAATTCATTATTGTTTTTCGTTTTGATATTTTCACAATATATTGCAAAATTTTCAACAATTTCATATCATACAAATTCCTTTTTTCATTGTCAATGGAAGACTTAAAAATTTGAAGGGATTTGGTTTGAATTAACATCGCATTTAGAAGCTATATGAGAGCAATAGATGACAGATCCGCCCATCCTGACTGCTGTGCCAAAGGGCCTGGGTTCGAATCCCAGAGAAGGCATGAGTATTTGTAAATGTATAGTATCTTCTCTCTGCACGGGAATATTTTAAATAGCCGTTGAGCCACAAATCCACTCGTTAGGTTGATGGAATGGAAGGAGAAGTGGGAGGCTCCTGGCCACCTCCAAGGTATTTTCCTTCAAAATTGGGTGGGATTGAGATCTGTCATCTATTGCTATATGAGAGCAATAGATGACAGATCCGCCCATCCTGACTGCTGTGCCAAAGGCCCTGGGTCCGAATCCCAGAGAAGGCATGAGTATTTGTAAATGTATAGTATATTTTCTCTCTCTCTCTCTCTCTCTCTGCACGGGAATATTTTAAATAGCCGTTGAGCCACAAATCCACTCGTTAGGTTGATGGAATGGAAGGAGAAGTGAAAGGCCCCTGACCACCTCCAATGTATTTTCCTTCAAAATTGGGTGGGATTGAGAAAAATCGCACTGTCACCTCTATGGTGCTCAAAGCTAATGAAAACGACTGATGTATATATACATCTAACCCTTTGCCGCGATGAATTTCGTGGGCCTCGATCTGTCACCGTCAGATAGGAGGCATTAGCAACAACAACAGTTGAAAGAACTCGTAATTTTGAGTCATGATTAAATCATGAAAACGACATCCGAGCTGACGCCATTCTTCATATCTACGCAATGCCAATTTTCTGAGTGGGGGTAAAAAAGTTACGTATTATACCGTCGATCAACTCGTCAAACGAAAGTACGTTGCCGAATTCTATGATATGTAGCCAATAAAGTATAATAACACGAACATATACAAACAAAATGATCTTGTTCATGCATAAAATCAGTGCAGATTTATCCATTGGGCGCCCAGGAGCCTGGAAGGGTCTGAAAAATCTCAGATAAGCCGAACTTTACCAGATTTTTTGGTTATAAATTTCGATCCGCCAGTGCCAAGGGGGCCTGTAGATCTTTGCGCCCAGGGCCCGAAATGAGATTATGAGATATGAAATGAGATATGTCATACAATGGCAGCAATTGGCGTCGTCTTTTGATTTGGCGATGTTTTTGGCCTGGCAAAATGGGTCAACGGTATAATACAAAAGAATTAAAAGCTTAAAATTAAAACCATAAACTGACTTCCTTATTTGTAAAAAAAGGAAGTAGTATATTTTTAATATACTACTCATTTCACTGGAATAAGCCAACTTTTTTCTGCTCTACAATTTATTTCTTACCTTCTATTCTAATATCAAATGTAGTTTTATTTTTACACATTTTAACAAAAAACAGCTGCTTATTTCTAAAACATTTTTGCATTTTAAGAGCTCAATATGATACATATAAATACATTATAATTACTTTATTGTTTATGTTTTGAATACTAAAGTTTTTTTTTTAAACTTTGATCTGAAAGAGATGTTTTCTTTTCACGTCATATTTTAACATAAGCTAAAAAATTGTAAATGTAAACAGATTTAATAGGCTGCCTCAAAAGAAAAATGTTTTTACTTCTAATTGAAGCGAACATGTTTTTATTATGAAATATTACAATTTTTTCGATCCGAATCTAATAAAAAAAGCTGTGTATGTATGCCTTATTATCTGTTCATTATATTTTTTTCTCCTGTAAAGTTTAATTAGTTTGCAACTAATAATATATATCTGAACACAAATACTTGTTTATAATTCTACAAATTACTGGGTAGTTTAAATTTTTCTTAAAAAATTCTAAACTAAAGCAATAATTTCATATATCGTCAATAACCATTAACATTTCTCTTCTGTTGATTAGAAAATTATTTTGTTCTAAAAGGACACTGAACTTTATTAAACTTATTGTCTTTAGTTTAAATATGGTTCATTAAAATGTGGGGTTTTTTTTTTTTGACTTATAGAGAACTGGTTTATTGAGCATGTTGGATGTAGAATGTTCAGTCAGAGGAAGCCCGGACAGTTATCTGAAGAAAGTCGTTGCTCAACATCATCATAGTCATAGGTAAGCCTTTAAAAAGATTTTTATATTTAGAAGATCTGGTAAAAATTATACTTAAGGTATCCGACTACCCTAAAATTGTTAAATTTGCCAAAAGTTGAGAGAAAAATTTTTCTTATAATTTTAGTTTATAGGCCATCTTATAAACTTTATAAAATTACCAAGTTTATTATTTTCCATTCACTAGAACAAAAACTACGATTCCATTACTTTAAATGAGATATGTCATACTTTAAAACTTGTTTTATTCGAAATGTGTTTGTTTTTTTTAATTAAAAAAAAATGCTCAAACGGGGACAGAGATAGCTGAAATATTTTTTAGAATAATTAACTGAAATTTTTTGTGTATGTTCTGTATAACAGTAGAAGTGTTTTAACCTTCAGATTTATCAATCACTTTTTTATTACAAAATTTGCAGTATCTTATGCGAATAGAATCACTGTTTTTTTAAAGCAGTTTCATATAATAACTAAGATAAATTGCTATCGTTTTTGCAAAAATTAAAATATTTCTTATCCTGAAGGTCATTTCAAAAATAAATAAGATAACAACACATCAGAATTGAAAAATTAAAAATTTGTTCATAAACTTTTGGCACAGAATGGGCAGCGTTTATGTTATTTTTTTTTATAAATTCTTACCAATTTTTTCCCATTTTAGTAATAAGTATTTCTTTTTCTCTTCTTAATTTTAGCATATTTTTCTTAAAATGTACTAAACAAATTTAAAAAGAACAACAACAAAAATCCCCTTATCTCCAATTTTTTATTTAAAAAAAAAAAGTTGTCGCGCACAAGTCGGATACGTTAAATGAGAGGGAATTTAATATTTTTGTAATATCAAGAAAATAACTTTTTTATTTTCATTTCAAACCTAGTGAGATAATTTGAATAATATACTTCGAGCTCAATTTGAAAATACGAAAGTTTTTTAAATGTTACAGTCACTTTATTAGTTTGGGAAATTCTCCTTTGTAGTACGCAACTATAAACTTGTATTTTTAGTTGCAATAAATTATCTTTTGTATTTTGTATACAGATGCATTTTCCTTAGAAAGATGTGAGTTATATGAATTATTTTTTGCTGAACTCTTTTAGTTTTTTTTTATGCAGAATTTATCAAAATTATAGATAATTTTATTAACATTTCGAAATGCTTATACGTGTTTGGCAGTAGTTACCTTCCCTCATGAATTCAACATTTTCTTTTTTAAAACCTGTCACTTTAATATACGTTTACAATTTATACGATTTACTGTGCATTTAATCCGATGATAAAACAGAATCGAAATAATTTCAATAATAAATGAAGAAGTAATAAAAATATTTAATAAAGAGAAAAAAGATTTTTTTTTTAAAAATTAAAAAAGTAATTTTTTAATAACATAACAATGTGAAATGTATTCAAAAGAATTAAAATATATTCTTAAGCGAACAGTTATATATTTTTATATATTTAAATAAATCGTTATCCTTTTCATTTTATTACTTTTTCAAATTTTTTTTAAGAGATTAAAATTTTTTGGGGATTTTTTTTTAACAGACACTGAAAAAGAAAAGAAGAAAAAAAATACGACAATTTTATGAGGATCGTTCTTATTTATTTTAATTTCTTCATTGATTCTCTTTAATTCATTCTACTTCCGTCAAACTTCTTTTTTCATTATTTATGCAAATATGCTAAGAACTGAAGTGAATTACATCTTCTAGTTTTACATATAATGTTATTCTAAAAACCTGTTACAATAATTTATTGTGGAGAGTTATGTTCCATGACCTAGATATAGTTGCATTTAATTCTGTAGTGGCTGAGTAGATTTAACGAGAAACATATCAAGAGAGACTCTACACCTGTATAATAGATACTTGGATTGATTATTTATTAATTTCGCACTTAAAAACAACACAAATGCCCTTGGTATTGGGCCTCATGATTTTGAAACACTTTCAAGTCATTGGGAAATCATCTAAGCTGGTGGAACGAGCTTCCAGATTACTGAGAACTGTAAGCAGAGACATCTTAAGGCATAGGTCAACTGGGCCCGGGTCCAGGGCCTTGACCGCAATGGAGACCCAGATGACTCAGCCTTATTAAGATCATAATGCGAATAATTTCAACGGTCAAATGTTATTTCCGGTTCAATTCTCCGAAAAACTGGGAATTTCGGACAATTTGTCAACTGAATGCATGTGATGACCGTCGTCCATGTAAAGGCCTTGGCCTACCACCATACACCAGCATTACTCATTTAGTAAAAGGTAGTAGTTGGTAGAGATGGTTTGTGCGATTGTAAGTCATGCACATTTACTTTTTTAGGTTTTTGTTTGTACGAGTATTTGACAACGTATACTATGTACTGTCTATTTTTAAGGGTCATAGGTGGGGCCTACTTTTGGATAGAGGCCAGGGGCGTAGTTACCGCCATATCAGCCGTATCAATGATACGAAGCTACAAGCTACAGGGACCCAATATGTGTAAGCAAAAATCGTAATATGTTATCAATGGCCCATTAACAGAGTACCTATTTCCAGTTGAACCTCACTCCTTAAAGCCATTTTCCCATTTTAAGTTCGACTCTGATCGTATACATTTCCAAACTGAGCTATTGACTAGGGTGTGTAAAAGGTCTGATATACCAGAATTTACTAGACAGGTTGCTCTAGAGACAATTGATGGCATCCCTCATACGGCATTAAAAATCTACACTGATGGCAGCATGGGCGACGGTGGTATTTCTGGAAGCGGCGTGCACATTGAGACACCTGATGGTACATTTGACATCAAGATTAGGAATATTAACTACTGTTCTGTTTTTAGATCTGAACTTATTGCAGTTTATAGGGGATTGCAATTTATTTTGACACTGCTTCTGATCTTGGCTTCAGGAACATTTGGATTTTAACTGACAACCGTGCTTCTATACAGCACCTTTCTCGTTGGGCAACTGTTGGGGATATGACAAGACTAAATATTCTGGATGTTCTGGTTCGTCTTTCTTCTAGACTATGTATATACTTTCAATGGGTTCCCTCCCATATTGGATTGAATGGTAACGAGATAGCCGATAGTTTGGCCAAGTCTGCCACTGCTGACACTTTGCTGGGTGATACTTGTCTAACTTTTGCTGAACTCTCCTCTATTAAAATGTTAGAATTGAATGCATTTTGGAGAATACCCCCTGCTCACCCTTGGTATTTTGGGGAAAAACCTCGTTGGTGTCACCAACTTAATATTCCTAGGTATCAGCAGACGGCTCTGTCGCGCTTTTTCAGTGGCCACATCAAGTCTCTGACTTTTCAACAGGGCCGGAAAGCCTTCCCAGAATGTCCAAGGTGTGAGGCTAATCAGGCCTCTCCCAGTCATATTCTGAATTTTTTGAGATTTTCATATGACGAAGTTTTAGGAAATCCTATCTTATTTCTGGATTTTTTGGAGATTTGTGGTTTTATGGAGATGGTGTAGCTGAGCTACACCATCTGGGATAAGAAACAACAACAACAACCTATTTCCAAAAAGCCCCCCCCCAAGATATTTTGATACAGGGCCCACTCAGGATAAGCTACGCCAGTGGTAGAGGTCCAAGGCCTCCCTGACTGTAAGCTTCGACAAATTCAACCACGCATCGTCCCTTGTACGTGACGAATCTTCACTGGTATCATAAACTTATGACTGACAAAAACAAGGTCGGCTATGAGTTAACGATTTTGACAAATCGGCTTACAACTTACCCCCCCCCCCACTTCTATTAAATTCTTTATTTTCTATTTCGTTCGGAGGGGGGGGGAGAGATTGGATACCTTAGTTGCGTTTCTCGAGTCGAAAGTTCTGAAACAATTAATTTAAGTTAAAAAGTGCGAAATTTCTTATTTTCTTTCATAGCTAGAATCCTGGAATTACTTGAATTAACGGAACATTAAATCACACTTCATACCAAGAAATAAATCCTTTCAATAGATACAACACCACAAAGTACTCACAATTATTATTTTCTAATAGGTTTTACGAGCAGAAGAGTTCCGAAAGGGTATTCGGAATAAGGCATTTCGCTGGTCGTGTGCCTTACGATACGACGCATTTTCTAGAAACCAATAGAGATGTAGTTCCGGACGACATAGTATGTGTTTTCCATAAAACCATTTGTAACTTCGGCTTTGCCACTCATTTGTTTGGAAGCGAACTCAAGGCTCTCTACGCTCAAGGTGAGTAACATTACTTTTTATGATATTATCAAAATAAATAAATGACTAACAACACAAGCGATGCTAAAGAATTAAACTCAGATTTGGGAACGTACTTTTATAAGAGAAAAACGTTCCAATATTAATACAGCCTAGAACATCTGTTTATTATTGTTTGTTTTAATTAGGCTGCATTTCGGCAGCTAAGCCATTTTTGCGGACAGAGTAAGTTCCCAAGAGTGGAAGCTATTTCATTGGTGGCATTACCTAGTGGTGGGTCCCGCTACCAAATTATGATATTGAATTTTATTCAATCCAAACTCCCGTCGGATGCTAAATATTTCCGAGAGTACCAGAGCCAAATTGATACTCAAGGAATCTTTTACATGCCAATAATCATATGACCTGCCTGCCTATGATTTTTGCATCCAGAAAATCTACCCACAACCTTGGGCTTACGAGGCAGGCACACTACCTCACAGCTACCGAGACGAAAAACGTCTGTTTATCATACTGGAACATTTTAAACTTAGCATGTTTTAAAATGTAAATTTAACATTATGGAATACGCGATAAAACATAAAACCTCATCACAGGAGAAAAAATTAACGAAACAAAAATAATCGATACTTTTACGTATTATACCGTCGACCAATTTCGCCAAATCCAAAAACATCGCCAAGTGCTGTCATCGTATGCCCAAAAAAGATTGTGTTTGTTAATGCGGGGGAAAAGTTTTTCCACTATTGACTGTACATTACGGCATTTGGCAACGTCTTTTCATTAGACGAATTGGTCGCTGGTCATCGTTGGGAAACTGGAACGCGAAGCGTTCCTCCGTCCCATACTGAAATGTATTGGGCTCTTGATGTTGTGAGGCTTTCATTGAGACTAAGCGTCCTGATTGGTTGGCACGGATGGAGAAAGTGGGAGTGGCAAAGCTGGCTGGTTTCGGCGGTATTGGAAAAATTGAAGTTCGAAGGTCATGCAAGCAGACGAGTAGCTCGTCTGCCATTGGTTGTCAGGGATCGGTGAGTAAGTACTCTATTCGCTGTCCTGGTGTCAAGGAGATAATAAAAAATATTTGCGATTTATGAGAAGTTGGTTGTCAGTGTGGTTCCCAGAAAATTAAAGTTATGAGGAATGAAAAATGAAAAAAAATAAGAAGGAAAAATGTTAGTTTAGAAGGGGTCATTCTCCATATGGGAATGACAAAAAATTAAAGTTAAGGGGGATTGTACGAGTCCAGAAGTATTCTTCTGGGCCTCTTTCTGTTAACATTAGGATCATAATTTTCGAGATTTAAAATATTTTTATAATTGGTGTTAGGAAGATTGTCGAAGAATTTTATGGCTAATTTCTGAATGTAAGCTTTAAAAGTAGGAATTTTGAGAACTTTGTGGATTTCTTTATTTTTGGTATATCTGCATGCTCTGGTTATATTTCAAATGAGAGTGTTTTGAGCACAAATCTAGTAGTTTGATGTTAGAATCAGCTGCATAGCCCCACACAGGACAACCATAAGTTAAGATAAGCCGCAAGACGGCAGTGTAGAGAAGTACTTAATTGTATAGATTCATTTGAGAATTCCGGCAAATTAAAGGGTAAATTGAGCGTAAGGCGTTCCGGAATTTTTCACGCGCGTGTAGGATATGTTGTTTCCACGTTAAATTTTTCTCTAGGATTAGTCCTAGGTATTTCGTATTCTGAGACCAGTGTAGTGGTGTGGATTATAGGGTAATTAGACGAATTGATCTATAATATAATCGTAAGTACTAAATAATCTATTTAGTTAAATGTAATGTCACTATATGAAAATTAAATTTAAAAAAAAAGATGATGCAAGTTTTGAGGCGTTTTTTTACATACAAAGAAATCGTTCAGAATTTGTAACAATTATTTAAACATAGGTGAAATCTAACTTGGAAGGGGCAGAGAGAATGTAAATACTTTATCGTAAAAAAAATATCTTTCAGGGTAGCGTTCTTTTAAGTCTTTTAAATTCCTTGTGCATTAAAAATGGTATTCAATATACTCCTAAAAAAGCTATCACTTTTGGTTAACCTTGATCACAATATCTTTGGCACTAAATAGGTGTTACTGACACCATTTGTATTCATTTTTAAGTCTGAATATTTTTAATTCATTTTTAAATCTTTAAAAATATCTGAAAGTTTTTTAAAAAAAAATTTTAGCATAATTAATCTTTAGACTTTTATATAATCGAGTACTGTTAAATTTATATAAAAATAATATTAAATGTATAGTTTAAATTTTAATAAAAAACAATAAATATTTTTAAAAAATAGGATGAAATTTAAATGTAGTTTACAAAAATAAATATTATATTTTTACTTTGCCCGTTTAATCAAAAATTGACTATATAAAGAAATTAACTTTGGTGCTTATCATTTTATTGTATAATTATATTATATAATTATTATGCTGTTAATTATATTATATAATTAACAGCATAAGAAAAGGAACACATCGGTAATAATAAAAATAAAATTATTCTATCTTAAAAAAATGCCCACTTTGGAAATCTTAAACATTCTTATCAGTCCAATGTAAAACGCAGGAGAATTTCATTTCTGAAGCAAACAGTACTTTTTAAAAATAAAAAATGTCGCAAAGAGAAATCAATTGCTCAGATACTTTATGATAAAATTTCAAATGAATTTTTTCCATTAATCACAACAAACATGTTATTGGGGAAAAAATTTTATGAATGAAATTTTTTACGATAAAAGAGGAAAATGAACATTTTAGGAGCTTTATTTCCTTTTTTTAAAATTCATAAATCTTATTTCTTAGAGCTATGAAAAGCCTTTTCCTAATGTGATATACGTACACAATTATTTGAAAAATGAACTGCATAGAAGTATAGTGTACAACAGGGGCCGGCAAACTTTTAGTGGTTGCATGTCAAACCAATCTACCAATACGATTCAGCGTGCCACACAGTTGGACATTTTTGAAACAATTCGATTCCTGTGATAATCCATGCAAGAATTAGAGAATAGAGATCCATAATATAGGTTTACAGTTTTATTATATATTAATTTTGCATCATTTAAAGGTATTTTTCATATAAAAGTAAACAGCATAAAATATAACTATTTCTTCAACAGCAACAAAAATAAAGTTGTACAAATTTGTATTTTTAAACATATTTATTTAAAAAAGAAATAGATAGCGTGAAATATAATTATTTCCATTCATTGTAGTTAAATATAGAAATAAATAAAAATTTTAATGCGAGCCTAATACTTACACCTCTTTACTTTCATACCGAAAAATAGGGGTATAATGTGTGATTTTCAATTTGACACGATTATATGAGCATTCAATAGTTAAGATATTTCCTAGCGGACTCGAAATATTTTTCATGCGAGGAAAGACTTTTTACTTAGATATGCGGAACCAAAAGCAGAAAATAGAGTACATACAATTTTCTCTATTCAAACAATTAAATCTCTCCATCAATGACATTTAATAAATTACAAAATGGTTGTAAATTTATCTTTCAGATTTTTTCGTAATTCCGTCAATGTTCTTAATTCTGAAGATGTTTATCAAATAAGGTCCATTACAAATTTATCAACTTCTATTCACTCAAAAATTGACAAATTTGTAGAGTAGTGCAGAGTGCCACTAAGAATTGTACCACGTGCCACATGTGGCACGCGTGCCATAGATTGCCGACCCCTGATGTACAATAATATCATACTTTAAACAGGCTTATACATTGCTCTTTGTATATCATCACATGGTCATTTTCAGAAACACATTGGTATTTTATATATCTTAGATAGTTATCTTCTTTTATTTTCAAATAAAATATTCTCGTAGTACTTCAATGTATTTTCTTATTTACTTTTCAGAAACTGTACCCAGAGGTGTCTCATTTAGGATATCACCCACTGCCCATACGGATTTGTAAGTATATTTGGCTTAAACTAGTTAAATTAAATAAACAATAAAATTCATATCATAAGAATTCAGCGTACATTTCTTACATATAATAAATATTTTCAGCAATAAAATTTAAGGTAACAATCTAACGATCCGAAAGTTTAGGTGTATTTTATTTATTTTTCCATTTTGATTCTTGTAAGCAATTGTTTATTCAATATATATTTATTGTAAAATCTTGGGGGAAAAGTATTTATACCTTGACATTTTCTGACGATTATGTTTAGTATTTATTCCATTAACTTTTTTTGAAAGATGTCTTCTAAGAAGGCAATTCGAAACTCTTGCGAATATTTTTCTGGTAGAAAAATTGCATGCTTGAAACTTTGTTTGTTAATAAAATTTATATCTACGGATTTCACATACTCGTAACTTAAAATTATTTAAACATTCAAATAAAAACACAATTATAGTTTTTCCTTCGGTTCAGCTGCAGCAAAACCAGAAACCCGAAGGAAAAAAAATATCTGTGCTTGGGAAAGACCAATAATCAGAAAGGCGCCACTCGACTGGCTAGTCCCTAAAGATACATATTTAAACATTTAGAGGCGGAATCCGTAATGTGATTTCGAGAATCAATCTTGTTTATTTCTCAGAACTCCCGGTGCCTTAGGTGTGCCACGCTCTTTGCTGCAACAAATTAATTATTAATATACGTGATTAGATATAAATTAAAATTCTTGTAATTTTTGATGTTTTTGAATATATTTTTGAAGAAAAACATTTCACTTGTTGAATATCGGAAACAAACAAATATTTTTTTTTCTAAATATCATATGTAACCGTGTGTTTGTGGGACTTGAAAAAAATATATCTTTATTCATTAAGTATTATTAATATTTATGATAGTTCTCTTTCTAATATGCTTTTAGATGATTAATACAAGTATTTAAATAAGTCAAAGTAAAAAAACAACGCTGTTAAGTTAGTTATACACATTGATGGAATCATTTTAATATGTTAGCAGTACAGGTACATAAAAAATTATTATGCTATAGTTATAAAACTATTTTTGACTTAAGTTATTCTATTGTGAAAAAACGTTTCTTTTCTTGTGTTCGTGTACGTGTTTGCTTATTTTACTGTAATGTTTTTTTACATAAGTTAATAATGCTTATTAAATTATTTTGAATATAGTAGGAAATATTTTCAATAGCTATTATTTTTTAAAACCTCTGTGTTTGATTTCAGACTAAACGGGGACGAGCCAGTCTCTACCCTCACTCAGGACTTTCACAGCAGATTGGACAATTTGCTAAGAACGCTTGTGCATGCGAAACCTCATTTCATTAGGTGTATAAAGGTACCTGAATTTTTTTTAAAACCTTAAAAACAAATTAAATATTATTCTGAAATTTTTCAATAAAAGTATAAATAACGTATAAATAGATATACATTAAGCTATCATCAATTCCTTATCTAAAATTTCAAATAAATCTTTAATTATTTTTATTTTACATTCTTTATGTCCTTACACATTCTTATATATTACTAAGGGATACTTTCCCGTTTCGCCTTCGCAAGCGATAAAGTCGCCAAAAATGACACAACTGACGCCAAACGGAATATTCACGCAGGTAATCTTTTACCACCACATTTTCAAATCAAGTTGCGGTTTTTCTTATCAGTAACGTCTTTTTCATAATACTTCAAAATAGATGAAAATCCAATGGGAACTAACATTTATAACATTTTTCTATGTGCATATTGTGTGTTGTCGCCAATAAAGCCTGCTCTTAGTCGCCCATCCGGTATAGTGGTTAGTGACGCTGACTGCTGTGCCGCAGGGCCTGGGTTCGAATCCCGGAGAAGACATGGATGTTTGTAAATGTATAGTGCCTTCGCGGCATGGGGGTACTCTAAATAGCCGTCGAGCCGCAAGTCCTCTCGTGTGGATGGTGGAAGGGGAAGAGAGGTGGGAAACCCCTGACCACTCCCAGGGTGTTCTCCCTCAAAATTGGGGTGGAACCGAGCCAAATCGTACTGTCACCTGCATGGTACTCAAAGCTACGGCTAACGACAGGCGTACAATATAGCCCGATGCCATGATGAATATCGTGGGCCTCGATCTGACTACGTCAGACAGGTGGCATTAGCAACAACAACAAGCCTGCTCAATAAGATTTGCGCCAGTGAAACGGAAAAGTATGAGGTATAAATTTATAATTCATATTGATAAACATATCTTAAACTCTATTAGAATTTCCATACGTTATTTATACTTTTACTTATAAAATGCAATTTTGAGATAAGGATGTCAAATAGCAATGAAATAAAAAAAAATCATTGAGCTATTTAATACATTTTGATTCCTCTTTTTTTTAGGCCAACAACAATGAGCAGCCAAATCATTTTGATAGGGGTGTTGTTGTTCAACAAATAAGGGCACTGCAGGTCCTAGAGACAGTCAACCTAATGGCTGGTGGTGAGTCATGATCCTTTGCTTCATTTTTCAAACAAATATTGGGGGTTTTATGTAATTACTTTGTTACTAATTTCGATTCCTTTTAGGATTCCCGCATCGAATGAGATTCAAGGCATTCAACATTCGATATCGGTTGATTGCTCCGTTCAAGAAACTGAAAAGGACTGACGACAAAGCTGTAGAAGATTGCAAGGTAAATAATGTTACTATTTATGGAGGTGTTGGACGAATCTCGTCATACATTAGTGATAAGATGACGCCAGAGATGATATCTTACACTCTCTTAACTTTCTCATCACGCCAGGACCAAGTTGAATTTAAAGTATAGTCACTACGAAAGTTCTACACAATACCTTGCGATGGAACCAGAACTCAAATTAAATGAACTTGCGTGGGTTGTGAACTCTGGGTATTTTAAGGGGTTACTACAAATCCAAAAAAGAACTTCAGCGTAATTTTTTTTTCTTAGTGTTTTTGGAGTTCTTAACTTGGAAGACTTTTCTATTATGCAAATTCAATTTGGTTGAATAAAGCAATGAATCAAAGTTCATTTTTATGCATAAGACAATAATGTTTTAATCAGGAAAAAACAGTACCTTAATTTTATGCGGTGCAATTAAATAAATAAATTTTTGAAACATAAACAGGTGTAAAATACATAACAATTTGGTAAACATTATGCAATCTTATAAAACAACAAAATTAAACGACGCTTTAAAAAAATAATGTTAATAGTATAACATTAATATTGTTTATCAGTGTACCAGTATTACCTCATATCAGTATTTTGCATGTCTTAAAAATGGTACAAGATATATAAAAGATATATTACATTAAAAAATTGAACTTTAACTGTGACAATGATTTTTTGGGTATTGAATGATTGTTATGCACAAGGAAGAATTATATTTTTTTATAATTTCAGTATTTTATTTACGTATATTTGGAAGCGAATTAAAAAATATATTTTTTGAAATAAAAAATTTGTGATGTTTTTGATGAAATTTAAGAGAAAAATAAGGAGTCCCCTGAATCTACTAGTTGAATATGTTTATAAGTGCAAAATAAAGATCTCAGTATACATATATTTTTTATTTAAAAAAGGGGTTGGAATTCATTTTTTTTTCTATTTTTGAATAATTGTTTTTAATTTATTATTTTCAAATAATTTATATTTTTTTATAGTTTCCTAATTATGAATTTTTGATCTTATTTAAAAGAAAAGCTATAATAATGAGGCCTAGGTCCAGTATAACAATATATATATATATATATATATGTTTTCTGTTTTATCTTATAAATTTTATTATTAAGTCATACGAATTGTGTTTTACAGCTTATCTTAGAATGCTTTATGGCAGTAACAGAAAACTGCAGAGTCTCCAATGCTTCCACTGCTTGGGCCATGGGTAAACGACACATTTTCCTAAGGTAAGCGGATTTCTCTAACACAAAAATCCCTACCAAACTTCTGAAATTTAAACTATAATACGCACTTCAATAATAATAATATTTAAAAAATAAGGTAATTGGAATGATATAATGTTAATTTGGTTTACGTATTCGTAGATTTAATCTTAATTCAACATTAGAGAAACAAGTAATCGTACGAAGGATTTTTAAATATTAATTTTAATATATTGCGTGATGGTGAAAATGCAACATTTAAAAGTAGTGATTAGTAAAAGATGCAAATTATTAGTAGATGCTTCTTATTGGGTTACGTAATTGATCCGGAAGGCGCAGCTAGTCTGGAATTGCCACTCACTATATTGTTTTATCATGTTGAAAGAAACGTTACTTATTGTACGATGCGGTTTCTTTTTCTCCTTGTCTTTGCTGATTTCCATTATTTTTTCATACACGTTCGTTGCGTTTTATTTTTAATCACTTGGTTTAGTTAACCAAGCGTATTTTCTAATTTTTATGAATATATTTGCATTTAATTTAGTCTTTTAAAGTTCAGCAATTCATCTATACATTGAAGAGAAACTATGAAAGTAAAACAATTTTTAAAAGTGATACTAGTACTAAATTTAATTTGCTTGTGTGTATCAAATTTTTAAATTTTTCCTTATTAATTTTTTTAAAAAAAAATTATTTGAGGCTTTGCTAAATTAAAGTCTTAATAGTTCTGGACATAAAAATAACACGACATTAAGCTAGAAAATATAACATCATCCTTTTTTTTGTAGAAATATTTTATGAAAACTATACGAAATTAATTTAATGCCCTAAACAATTGTCTTCGGTTATAAGCAATCGAAAAATGCATAGGCTTTAAAATTTTATACAGTGTTGATTGATATACAATGTGTTTCTATGATTTCAGTGAGGGTTCCCGCCAACAGCTGGAACTGCTAAGAGTGGAGCGTAGGCACAATGCAGCAGTACTCATTCAGGCTGTATGGCGGGGGTGGAATTTCAGGAGGAAAAGATGGCCCACACTCAAAAGGAACCTACACATGCAGGCGCGTACGCGCGTCAACAGGTGGGTACCTCCTAAAATAAGGTGGGTGTCTACTAAGGTTGCTATTATTTTTCTCATTCTTATTTTTACTAGTTTATAAGTTCTGGTGTTGTTCTATAATTCTCTAATTTTACAATTTAATATTTTTCCAATTATATTCATTCTTAATTCAATTGCGTTATCTATTCAATTTGATGAACTAAGTAACTTAAATGCTAAATTGCATCTTTACTTCATCAGTTGTAAATGGATTCTCTCGGTCGGCCTTAGCATTTTTTCTTTGATTGGGTCCAGGCAATCTTGTCCTAACACATAACATAAAATTTCTTGATTATAAATTATTTCATTTTAAACCTGATGGGAAGCCTCTTGGTTTATTTTTCTCGGTTCTTCTTTGACAGGCCCCGTCCACAGCCAATCGCGGGCACTCCTCCACCGGATCTGGAGCGGTGCGACCAAAAGACTATCCAGCAGACATGCTCATTGTTCGGTCTCGACCTGGAGAGACCTCCTCCTGTGCCCCCTAGCAGGTCATATACCGTGACGGGCAACACTAAGATGGGGTATCCGCAGGCCAGGGTCATGAAGATGAATTACCCCGGTAAGTAAACCTATTTTTCAGAACGTTAATTCATTGACATACAGAATTTCCATTTTCATGCTGCAAGAGTGATAATTTAGCTATTTTCACAGAATAGGGTTAATTTAAAAACTATAATAATGTTAATGTGAACTTGTGTTGTCCTTTTTTATAATAATGATACCTTGAAAATTAGAATAATTCCATCTTACTTATTGACAAAATGAACTTTTAATACTGCTGACGGAATATGAAACTTCTTTAATGTGGGAAATTATTAATCAATTCCAGCAAAAAGGAGAAGTTTATAATGATGTACTGTTTTCTGTATTAGTGTGAATGAAACACTACATATATTCAGCTATTTCATCAGCAGCGGAGACCAATTACTAGAATAACATATTTGTAATGGATGAGGATTACGTTCGGGTCATATGCTTCTAATGCCTATCGTGCAACTCGTTACACATTGTGTCCTCACTTTGGTATAGCACAGATATAAAGAGAGGGATGCCTGCTCAAGCGCCGAACTCGTCAAAGGACCGCTTTAGGTCGCTAATAGCCTTCGTGCAATTTTAATCAATTAATTAGATTTTGTTATCAGTGGCATAACGGAGAATATTTTGGCCCCTCTGTAAATTTTGGGCCCCCTAGTTGGGTTTTACAAGGGGTAGGTACTTGGCAGAGGACCCTGCCCCCCCCGCTGCGAGTTTGCGGGGTACGTTATGCCACTGCTTGTTATTTAAAATCATGGCCATGTGACGAGATCTACACACACTTTAACTATAACTATAAAACTTCGCAATAGCTTTTTGTATTAGTTTAATTTAAATTGCTGCAACATCCATTATTTCCCACGAAGGGGTTTGTGAAAAAATCAGCATTTTCAAACCCGCTACTGAACTGCTTAACCTCACAGACCGCGTGACGCACAGTCTTAATCACTTAGTTATCGTAACCCACAACTCGTAAATGTATGAATTTTTTTTAAAAAATATCAACACTGAAAAAATTTTCCTTTACAAAAAAGAGTTATTAAGTAATATTCCGTAACATCAAACTAACATATGCTTAAATTCGTACAGTAATTCTATATATTAATTAAAACTCGCATATCTTTGTACATGATATTTACAACCAATAACATTGGAAATACGAGTATCTTATTGTGCTGTATTTTATTGCAGAAGACAACAGTGGAGAAGTGACACTACATAAAGGTGAAACAGTGATGGTGGTGAGAGCATCAGCTCGAAGAGGCCACCTGGTGGTAGAGCACAAGAACCACACGATCCACGTCCCTTATCAGTTCCTAGAGCTGAAACCGTCCGAAGGAGTCAACATCTAAGCTTCGACTCTAAACGCTACTCGATCAGTGCTCAAAAAATATTCACTTGAAATGAACTGCTGATAAAAAAAACTTGATGCACAATTGTGTCCATACATAACAACTAACTGTGAAAAAATAGAGTTCTGCCGTTAATCACAAATAGGCACAAAAAAAAAAAAATCGTGATGAAGATACGCTTGGGGTTTGAATTATCAAAAAGTCTTCATTCTGAACAATATTTAAATATTTTTTTTTCATCAATCACAGTTTATAATCTGTAGTTTTCCAAAGATTAATAATTTAGTTTTAGTTTGAATTACTCTTAATGACTTATAACGACTTGTTTCCCACATTTTATATGTGCTTAAAACTGTGAAAAGACTCTGTGTGTGTGTGTGTCTTTCTTTCATAACTCTCAGTAAAAAAAGCCACGCACATGCCTAAAGTGTGAGTAGAATATTTTCTTTAAAATAATAAATTCTTTGAGGGCATCTATTTTTCATTGCTAGCTGTTACGAATGGACACATGGTTTTTAACATTTGGTTTCATAATATCTCAGGGTTTCATGATACTCATCCAAAGTATCTGGATTCATACACACAAACCTTTCGTCGAACAAAAGGAAAATCATCTGTGGGTGTTCACATAAAGGTGGTTTTGTTTGTACATGTTTTATCTCCCCCAGTACAAATGTTTGTTACTCGTGAAGCCTACCCATCATTCCTTGGAGAGGGCTTGCATTCATTTGAAACATGTTGGGCTCATTGTATTTTCGTGTGTTTCCTTCTTTTGAGTTATGAGATCTTTTACTTTGCAAATGCTTTTGATATTTGATTACACTCAATTTTGGAACTTGTAAATTATTTAATTAGACTTAATTGACTTTTTTAATGATTTAAGCGTTTGTTCACAATCCGGCGTAACCTATCATAAATAAATCTTATTGGATTATTCTTCAATAACTTCAATTAATATGATTAATAAATTTTCTTAACTATATCAGTAGGCTATGAAATCATTACAATAATTGCAAATTTCAAGGCTTGATTTGGATTCACAAATATAAAGAAAGGAAGGTATCTATAAAATTTTAAAAATTCTATACAGTAAACAAATTTTCTCAAGACATTAAGGCTTTCAGAACAATTGACCAACAAAGACAAAATGGGTGGCCAGGAAATACCCAAGCGTTTCAACTCCTTTTTAAAATTTTCTCTTTTACAACAATATAGATTACAATACAACAAGACATGTTCCGCGGTTTCAGCGTCCAGACCACAAGAACAAATATCATTACCAATTAAGTTAAACCTAGATAAATAGCTCTTAAAATTACCATGTCCTGTTAGAATCTGGGACAACTTATAATCAGTAAAAAATTTCTTACATTTTAGCCGTTGAAATACCTATGTTTGGACCATTAAAAACTGGTAACATATAAAAGTAAAATTCATCAAAAATTACCAGTGTTTCTTGAATGTATTGGTTACGTCGGATTATGTTTTTGTAATTACTTTTCCCCCCAAGTTTTTTCAATTTGAGGATCATGTTATATATCTGTAAAATTGATTCTTTTGTGAATATACTACCCCGATATTTCTCAACTCTGTTAATTTGTGTTGGATTTTATAAAAATGGTTACTGTATCACTGTAGATTTGTATAGGCTTGTGTGGTCAAAGAACACATCTTAAGTTCAATTACGTGTGTACAGAATTTATTGCGTTCTTAATGTTTCAATGGAAACAAATGTGCCTTTACTACCTCAAAACTATGTTACATTTCTTACCTAGTATTTCTGTTTTTCTTGGCATAGTATTTTTTTTTAAATCTCTGAGTGTAAATCAACTTTTTGTGTATGGTTTAATTTTTGAAAATTCTGTAAACTATGCGCGCGCACTTATTATGGTTTTCACAATGCAACTCCTCATTATTCATTTGAGATTTATTCGTCGTCAGTCAGTTCAATGTAATAAATATTTATATATATATTGTTTTCCGCAAAGTATTTGTTCCCTCAGGAAAGGACTGTATTAGATCCAAAACTGTATAGAAAACATGTCTTTAATTGTTTAGCTGCATCTATGTTAAAAATCCACATACTGGGGGGAAAAATTTATTTATTTTTGTAATTCGTAAACTTTAAAAATTGCCAGCATCTCAAGTGCTTAGTTTGGTAATAAAGACTTAAAAAAAAGTAATACAGTAAATTTTAAAAAAATTCATATGTGAGAATTCATAAATTTTCAACGGCTTAGAACTTTCCATTTTTTTGGTATTAATTAATGAAGCAATTATAAGTACATATTGTGGTAAAACAAGTTTAACGTGAATTTTATAAAAGTGACAAATATATTTTTAGATATCGTTAAATTTTTCATTTTTTTTTGTAATTGATTTGAATTATTAGATATAACTGTTAGAAAAATTTAATTTTCTGAGAAAAAATTGGAATTTAAGAGAAGTACGCATAAATTAGATCAGAGTTTTTATCTCTATTTTATTACAAATAACTTAACACAAATGTATCTTACTTCGAAATCATAAATATAAAAAAAGAAAGAACTTTGAATTCGGGATTGAAATGTATACACTACATAAATAAATTTAACGCTTTTTGTTTATTTTTTTAATAAAAAACGTAATTACTCAAAGAATAGTTCAATTAAAAATTATAATCTATAAAATTAATCAAAATTGTGGAAAGAATTTAATGTTTTATTATTCTAAATGGCATATACAACAGCTTTGAAATCTTCAAGTACTTAATAAAACTGTCCTCCCAAATATTGATACAGAAAAATTAAAAGGCAACTTCAAAACTGTGTGTGTCTTTGCTTGTCTATTATGAATGTAAATACTTTTCTAAATTTTTGTATGCAAAAAAATTTATATTTTTCTAAAATGTTTCCTACGCATATTTTAGACAAACAAATGTTTCCATGACAATTGGCTCTAAAACCGATTTTTTTTTTGTGTGCTTTTCATCTCTGTACAGAACTTTTAACATGAGAAGCCATTGCTCAAATGTGTTTTTAATTCAAAACAAATTTGATTGTTTGTGTGCATTTTTCATAGCTATACTTTTTTCATTTTGAAACTAATGTTTTGGATCTGTCTTGTGTATTTATTAATAACAGTTTTATGCATACAAAATAAATCAGTTACACTACCTTTTGCATTGCTTTCTTTCTTGTTATTCTGAGTATAGTTTAATAATTTAAGTACAAAGAAAGATAAAAAAAAATATTAACATATAATCATATCTAGTGTTCCTTTTCTAAGAATTGGAATTTACGGAAAAGAAAATATTATCTTAATAATTCAATTCTAAGTTTTTCAATCTCCTTAAGTTGATTCGTAACTGAATTAAAATGAAAAGTAATGTTTCAAAATGTTTTAAATCTTCATTAAGTTAATTTTTTAAAAATTATACACAACTCGAACTTTTAAAAAAAATTAATAAAGAATAATTATTATCTTTTTTGTTTTTTGCTTATGACTGTACGCAATATCTTTAAAATTAAAAGGGGAGGGGAATGTAGAAAAGTTGAAAAAATATATATCTCTCAGTCACTCTTAATGTTGTTTTAATAATAATTTTTACAGTTTTTTTCCCTAAAAAAAAATGGGGGAATTTTCGCTTAAATCATGGCCGGGATTCAACAGGGGAATAAGGGGTGGATGAAAACATGGTTTAACTTTAGAAAAAAATATAATTTTTTCCTTACAAAAGTCAGATATTAAGAAAGTTCAATTTAATTTAAGAAATGAGGTATATGAATTATTTAAAATATTTTTTGGTTTTTTCAAAGGGATGGAACTTATCAATTATTTTCAGTCTTATTTTTAAAAAAATACTTTTATTTTTTTAAGAATTTAACTTTAATTTCTACCATATACATTTTCAGAAGAAATTACATCTTTAATACCAAAAATTATTATGCTAAAAAAACTTGTTTTGTGGTTTAAAAAGAAACGCCCGCGATAGTAAATGTAAATAATTCTGTGTGATAAGGCTTTTTTTTCACTAAGGGAAAGTTGCCAAGAGAGAATCATATAAACATAGAATTATAATTAGTTTTGTATTATTATTAAAAAAAATTTGTCGCTTTCATTTTCCCCCCTACTAATTTTATTCAATAATACTTTTTTTTTTACAGAATTTCATTTACATCCTCTTAGTCTTTTGAAGATTATAATGTAATATATAAATTTAATCTTTATAACTGATATAAAATACATTTTTAAAAACATAGGTTTAACCTTGCATAAAATGTATTTTGAAAACTTATAAAGTCTAAAGTTAAATTTTAAAATTTTTAGAAATAGAAAAAAAAAACGCAGCAATAAAACAACGCATTCATTTAAAATAAACAAATAAGTTTTCATTATTTTTTGACACAATAAACGTCAGAGGGAGAAAAAGTAATTGCGAAATCTTTTGAAAGGAAAAACTAAAATGGTTGCGTCGAGAACAATACCATTTATGCGACAAAGAATTTGTTTCCCGTGTTTTGAGTTCGAATGAAGTTACACAAAACTTTTTTAATGTGTTAAAAATATAGTTTTTTTTTTTTGCGTGTAGTGAATTTGTAAATAATTTGAATTCTAATAAATAATAAATTTTTGAATTAAAGCAACAAAACAACAGTAAAAAAATAAACAATATAAAAAAATTCAAGTCAATTCCTACTTTGAATGGATGAATAGAAAATATTTTAATAACGATTGAAAATTTTTGAACGATATATATATATATACTAGCTTTTACCCGCGGCTCCGCTCGCGTTGATGTCTTTAAATAACTGTCAAATTCGTAATCATTATCATTAGAAAGTAAATATAATATGGTAATTTTTTTTATTGCAACTATTAATATTTTTAAAAATCGAAAGTATCTACGTTTAATATACAATTCCTCTTTAAAAGAGCTCAAAACAGAATATTCTAAGATGCTACTGTATACCATATATATTTATATGTCCTTCCGTCAGTTGCAAATATGCGAAGATTTGGGAATTGGTCACACCGATCAGGCTACATATAGTTGGCCATGGGGAAAGCATTGCTTTTCCAAATGCACCTCTGCTACCTGAAATGTTAGCTTTGTTAATAGCAACAGTAAAACTGGAAATTGAACTTGTTTGAATTGAAACGGTAGGTCAGTGGGGATACTTGGAATTCGAGGTATGATAACACTATCCCTTTTCATGAAATATGTTAAAATATTGGTACCAAGTATATTTTGCATCAGTTTTGTGATCCAAAGCCTCGTTCCTTTACATAGTCGAGGAGCATCGAGATTTTGCATAAGTATAACTCGTACATTTAGTTTTAATTGAAGTTTATGTGAGGGTACACCCGAAAGTTCAAGTGAATTTAAGAGCACCATGGGATATGAAGTACCCATAATTAATAAGTTTAGCAAAAACGTTTTTCAGGTTCCTCCAGAGGCATCGAGAAAAATGAGTGCACCACTGCTGGATTCTATTTTGCGTAACACTTGTTGGAAAACCTGACTTTGTTCTGGAGTTAATTGAGCGATAAATTCTATCACTTGATGTTGCAATGCTATAAAATCGTAGTTTAATTCTCAAGCAATTTCATTATCGAAGCCATTTCCGTCGACGTCTAGGACTAATCATTCCAAAATCATGTAGCTTCTTCACAACCATTCTGAAAAACTTTATTGCATTTCGTTGTAGATGTGTTCATTGAAAGGCATATTTGCTTGTACTTGCTGCAATCGTCGCAAAATATCTTCCGCCATGTAGTCTTTGTACTTATTCCAAAAGGTTTGAGGATTAGAAAGACCGAAGATGAAATAAGTATTGCGTAAAGTTTCCCAATTTTATTCGGCGAGTGACATTGTATGGCTTCCTCCATAGTAATATCTAGTAAGTAAGACCTCCATGTAAAATATCTAGGTTCAGTATAAGGGAAAAATTTTGTGCAAAATATGAATATTGTATAATTAGGTTAAAAAAATTCAAAGTAATAAATATTCGATAAATCAAAACTTTTTTATGAAACTGTCAATTAATATTACCATAGAATTTTCAATATCACGCGCGCAATTCTCTAAAACTTTACTTTGTTTTCCTCTTTTAAAAAAGTGGGAGAAAATTTGCATTAAAATATCTGGGATTGTCGGAACTTAGCCAATTTGGCGATATTTCTCAAAGTTTGAGTTTGACATTTAACAAACTTAACGTAATAAACGTTAGACGTTTAATAAAAAACCATTTAAAAAATTGCTTTTTGTAAAGATGCTAAATTACACTAAGTATTAAGTTATTTGTTACAAATGTGAGAAAATTTTTATTAAAATTTTCATTATTGGCCAAATGCATAATTTTGCGCCAACTTGGCGAGGAGTAAGCAACGTCCCACGGTTTTACCCGCATAGTTCCCGTAGGAATATGGAGATAAACTATGCCTTATGTTACTCGCAAATAATTTAGCTTTCCACTGGTGAAAGAATTTTTAAAATCGTACCAGCCGCTTCCGAGATTAGCCGGAACAAACAGACAAAAATTCTAAAAATTGATTTTTTGATATACGTACCGTATATACCTTCAAATGCATTTAGTAAAAGGTGCTAATTTGAAATTACAAACAGACACTTCAACTTTATTTATTTGTATATTTTTATTAAAATTTCCATTATTGACCAAATGCATAATTTTGCGCCAACTTGGCGGAGAGTAAGCAACGTCCCACGGTTTTACCCGCATAGTTCCCGTAGGAATATGGAGATAAACTATGCCTTATGTTACTCGCTGATAATTTAGCTTTCCACTGGTGAAAGAATTTTTAAAATCGTACCAGCCGTTTCCGAGATTAGCCGGAACAAACAGACAGACCGACCAACAGACAAAAATTTTAAAAATTGATTTTTTGATATACGTACCGTATATACCTTCAAATGCATTTAGTAAAAAGGTGCTAATTTGAAATTACAAACAGACACTTCAGTTTTATTTATTTGTATAGATATAGGGAAAGAGTGAACTGTTGTTGTTGTCGTGTCCTTCCCGCAGGGGAAGGAATGAAAGTTGCCATTGCCTGTGAGACACAGGTTGGACTTCTTAACGATAGATGGCGACACCACCTATCTCCACCTCCACAATTTTGGCACGGAGCTGAAGGGGAGGGAAATATTCTCCAGCCCCCTGCACTCGTGGTTTCTGCTGCGACCGCCCACAAGACTTTCGGACCCACTGATTTAACGAGCACGTACTCCGTCTATACTCGGTGGTATTTAGTGGCATCGGGCATCGAACCCAGGCCCTCAGGTCTGGAGTCCGATGCTCTAACCACTAGGCTACCCACGGCCCAAAGAGTGAACTAATAGTAGGAATTGAAAAATGATTTGTCTGCATTGTTGTAATAATGCACGCCCAGTTTGGTTAAAAAGCCGGTTTTCGATGCCAACTTTTGTCATTGTTTTAACAGTTACAGTATTACAACAATGGAGACGAATCTAAGTTGGCGTCGAAAACCGGTAATTAATTAATATATGAAAAACCTGTATTAATGTTTAGTGTCATCCAGTACAAGTTAAAAAAATTTATTTGAACTTGATCGGATGAAAAGAAAGTATTTTATTAACGATTCAAAATATGAACAAAATTATATATATATATTAGAGAGAGAGACAGAGAGTGAGCTAATAATAGGAATTGAATAAACAGACAAGAACCATTTAAAACAATAAAATTTTATTTTGACTTTCTTTACACAAATTCACGAAGTCAATGCACATGTACAAGTTCCATCACAAACAGCATGTATTCATACAATGAAACAAAGTTATGAAGCTCCATACGGTCATTATTCTCAGATGTGTGCTACATTTAAAAAAATATCTGGGCTCAGAAAAGTAGAATTAAGTTTCACTCTGACAAGAAAGTGATATGTTAATCAAGAACTGATAGTTTTAAATACCAAAAGAATTGTATTATATACTAAATAGCTTTAAGTAAAACAGTTCAAAAAATACATTTCTATTTGAAAGTGAATATAGGCTTTAGGGCGAAAATTAAATTTGACAAAAACTGTTTCTGGTACTTTACGTATTATCGCAACAACCGTCAACTCTATTAATAACTCGCCAAATCGGCAACCCCGATTTCCTATGTATCGTACGCGCTGAATTGGCAACCAGGTGCTTCGTTTCATATAATGTCGCCAATTGGTTGCGATAATATGTAAGTACCCTATTTCTTTAATAACAAAATGAGGTTGAATTGTCGTATCGGCCACTTATCCCGCCAAGTTTTTCTCGCCAAATAGATAAATGCGCAAATCTGGTAACCCTCCTAAAAATTTTTTTACCAGTCGGGTCGACGCAATTTCGCGCATGCGCAGCACGCGCCAAATTGGTGATTTTTCAAAATTTGGCGACCAGTGACCGATTCGACAATTTCACCCAAAATGAACACGAAAACAACAGTTTCAATTTTGATCTTAATGATGCTTAAAATGCATGTATTGAGTATTAATCGTTTCAAATTCTGGTATTAAATAGTTTAGCTTATACGGAGATGAATTCCAAAAGCACTTATTTAAAGGCTGCTGTTAATATTGTCTAACTTCAATTGAAATTGTAAAAAAGCGTGCACAGTTCATGACATTGCTACTCCGTGCGTTTGGAGGATTTCAAATCAATCCTTTCTTGACTAAAAATTGAAACTTTTATTTCCAGCAAACTTTAAAACATCTGGTACATCCAGTCTAAAGTTTAAATCTGGTAAATTTATTCTTTCTATGTTTCTAAAAGATATATTATTTACAAAATGATGAGTATTTTACAAATGTTAAGACTATAATACAAATAGGAAAATTCACGAAGTCCATGTATTAAAATATGTTAACATGGTTAGTACCATCTGCCTACCGCGAGAATAACTTAGGACTCCCAAGTCTGTTGCCATGGAAACAAGATAGTCCATTTTCCTTTGAGAATCAGTGGAGGAATATTGCATGCTTAATGATAAAAATGACATATTATTGCGATTTTCTCATAATAAAATAATGTTTAAGTCGTTGTTACTTAATTTGTTTCAAAGCAATTCAGTGATTTTTTGTTCCAAAGTATTCCCACAAAAAATTGGGGGGGGGGGGGGGACTACATCATTCACATAAATATAAACTTTATCGTAGAAGTTATTTTCGTGGTACACAGACAGTAATTATTCGACCAACACAATTACACGGTTTTTTTACAAACAATATTCACTTTTCATTTATAATCCTAACACAAATATTTTCACGACAGTCTTTTTTTACGAAATTTTACATAAGTACATTTATTAAACCAAGTATTTATTACAAAATCTTTGCTTGTCATTTTAAAATATACTGGTAAAAAAAGCAAATTAATTAAAATAAAAAATTTATTTTGATATTTGGCATAAATAAAAAATGTTTCAGTATATAAAATTATCAATAGAAATAAAAAGCATCTCTAACACACACACAAAAAAATGTCCTAAACGTGCATGTCGTCAACAATAATTTAATATTTTTACAAACAATAATGAAAAGTATAAATATTTTATGCAAAGTAATTTAATTTACATCTTTGTAACGAAAGTTATAAGCAATGATAATAAATATTATAACTTCCTCATAATGTAGTCTAAATATACATTTATAGAATATCTTTTCAATATAATAAACAAAATATTTAATAGTATTGCAACTTAACTTTGTAACTTGCACCGCTGTGCTTGTTTTCGTCGTTGAGCTCAGTTTTGATATGAAAATATAAATAATTATCACTTTTCTCTTCTTAAAAGCGAATCAGTCCTTTAAATTACATGAAAATAATCTGTATACAAAAAACTAAACAAAACCTATTTTTGAAAATCTCTTTATGCAACAGAAAGTAAAAAAAAATAAATAAAAGTCGGTACTTTTCCGTTTTGCCGGCACAAGCGATAAATTCACCCAAAAAAATGATACAACCGACGCCAAACCTTTTACCACCACATTTTTAAAACAAGTCGCAGTCTTTTCTTGTCAGTAACGTATGCTTCATAATACATCAAAAACAGATGAAAGCATTAATTTATAACATTTTCTTTATGTGTATATTGTGTGTTGTCGCTAATAAAGCCTGCTTGGCGACTTTTGTGCCGGCGAATTGGAAACGTATCAAAAGGTCTACAACAGAATTTAGAGAAGAAAAAAGTTTAAATTCATCAAAAAAGCTAAAGTTTATTCCATTAAATTTTGAATATTAATAGTTTCTAATATTTTAACATTGCATTGGTACGCTCTAAATTTCCATTACAAACTATTTTATACAATTATAAGCAAAGTAACATGAAGACTTTGCAGAAAAATGTATTACCTTTTTAAAATTTTTTCCCAATTGATCTATAATTTTAGTAATGTGTATGAATTTAGTTACAAATAAAATTAAAATAGAAAGAAAATTAATTTCATACATTGAATTCAAATGAATATTCTTAGCTCCCATAAATTCGCAAGCGATTATACAATTTGAAAAAACACAGATCATTAAAAAAAAAACCAACAAATTATTTATTACTTAAATAAAACGTTCATAAAAAAACGACGTGTTAAATATTTTAACAGATTTTAACATTTAAAGTTTGCTGCTTTTTCTTACGTCATTTTTTTGATATTGACAAAAAAAATCTCTTGTATTATTGTCACAGAAATTCAAGAAAAAATTTATTTTTGGATTAAGTATTATTAAATATAGTGATTTCAAATAATTTAATATATTAATACTTAAATTAAAATACTGTTTGTTTTTGTTACTTTAATAAACATAAAGCAATGAAAACCGATTCCTTAAGGGTAGGAAAGAAAATAAATCATATCGCCAGATATCTGCAAAAGGTCATTTTTAAATTGTAAATTATCAAATTAATAATGTTCAGCATTAACAAATCTTAAATATCATAATATAATATTTATTTTTAAAGAGATAGAGGAGACTCTCGAACTCATTCTCTGTATGCATTCTAGCTGTTAATTCAAGACGCGGAACTCTTTGTAAATGATGTAAAAATTATTTTATTTAAACACACAAAAAGATCCATTACCTTATAGCAGGTGAGTCAAACTCGCGGCCCCCAACAAACATATTTGTCAATATATCGGGGGGGGGGGGGGAATAAAATTTTAAAAAATCTCCTGAAATTGGAAAAATAGTAGCAGAGAAAAGATGTCTAGTGTCAGGACGTAAACATTCAATTTTTCTTATTCCTTAATATATATATTTATTATAATGAATTATTCAAAATAAACCTAGATTTCTATGAATATTGTTTTTTTTATGGTCACTCCTTGAGTTAAATCTTGATTGTTGGCCCAAGCTAGAGTTTCACACCCCTGCCTTAGAATGAGTGTACCACTTCAATATCATCAATTTGATGGTTTAGGTAAAATAATATCTACGTAATTTTTGCCACAAAAAAAATTATTTTCCTTACCATATTTACTATCAATATTTTTCTCGATTTTCTTAAAGACTAATTTTTATCGCTGAAGTACATTCACCTCTTCGAGATCTAAGTTGTCCATTTAATTTATTTGTTTACCTTGAAGGTACAAGTACTACAGTTTGAGAGTCTCGGCTCTATTGTATGACATTTAAAACCCTTAAGAAAGTATTACTTTTTTAACATACGGTATGATATTTTATGCTCTCTATTGAACAATCTTCTACAAAAGAAAAACATTACTTTTATATTATTTTAAAAATTCCATTTCCGATTGAGCAGTAAAATATATATTAAACTCTCGAAATGGGCTCAATTCATGTGACGTCATAGTCACATGATAATGATAACCACGTGTTTTTAGCCAATAGTTCAAAAACTCATGTGATGTCATAGTCACATGATAATCATAATCGCGTGTTTTTAGCCAATCAATTCAAAATCTCATGTGACGTCATTGTCACACGATAAAAGCAATCACTTATTTCCAGCTAATCAGTTCATTCGCTTCATTGTTACCAATTTTTGATCTTTTCAGAAACTTTCTCTCAAAAAATACAAATTTGTCAAAAACAATAATGCACATAGGTAGACGAAATGCATTTTACTTAAAAGTACATGCATAAAATAAGATTTTTTTTCTTTTCCAATTTTAAGATCTTTTGAAGAAATTTATTTTTTATGGCATTTGAACATATTTACCCAATTATAAAATTTGAAATTTTACCCAAGTTTTGCAAGTAGAACAACAAGTACAGTTAGTTTGACATCTGTTCTGAGAATTCAATGGAGAACACGTGTTTGTCTTTATCATGTGACCGTCATGAATTGAGCCCATTGTATTTTAAAATTTAGTGTATAAGTACGTACGTACATGCTAAACTCGTACAATTACAACTTTTCACTTTGACTCGAGCATTCTTTGGCATAAGGAAATAAAGAGAAAATGAAAAAAAAAATAGTAAACACTTAATAAATCCAACAACTAATGGCAGCACCAGCCAATGACACAGTTCTAGTAATGCCACACATCATTTGCTACCTTCCGATAGCATCTCAGCAACATTTACATTTCTTGTTAGACATCAGACATTTACACACATTATAACAACTCGGCAACTTCATTCACTCTAACACGTAACTATAACGAAATCTTTTTTTACAACATTCCTTGCTGTTTGGATTAGGATGAAACATTACAGCAACGTCATTGCTTTTGACACTACGACGAAGCATTACTGCAACATCATTTGCTTGACAATTAACACATCAACCATCTCAGCCACATTACACATTTTCTAAGCTGCTGTTACATAACCTCGACATCATAATGAAATACAAAGTGGGTTGATGCAATGACAGACAGTGTTTTTTATGAAAATTAAAGTTCGGGTCACACATGAGCAAGGATCCTCACTTCACCAGAGCTATTGCTCATCTGAGGCACTTCCCTCCCTGGGACCGAGAGTATAACGGCAGCATCACGATTGAGCACTTGGGACGAGTCCGTCGTCTGGACAATTGTGACGGCGTTCACGTCGTGGGGTAAGGGCTTCCAGGGTCCGCCCCCGCGGTCCCACGTGGAAGACCCTCCATCCCTGCTGTCGTCGCTGAGTCCACCCACAACAGAATCACCACTGGGGCTGGTGAAATGTACCGGGTCTTGGGTTGTGACTGGTCGTGAGTGTCCCGAGTCCAAAAAGAGGGACTCGTGCGAGAGGAAGCTGAGACTGAGAGAAGGATTGCGGCTGTGACTAGTGGCGGGAATAGGTTGCAGCTGAGGCTGCTGAGGGGACTGCTGCTGGTTCGAAAGGGAACAAAGGGTTTCGGTGCTGGGCCTTAGTACGCCGGCTGAACTGGCACGGGAACGATAGCTGGGGGGCCGACTATATTCTGGTTCTGTCAGTGTCAGAGGAGGCCTGTTGATTAAAAAAAGTAATTAACATAAAATAACAAAATAGAAATTAATTTGGAAACACTGATAAATCCATAATTAATTAAAATTACTTAGAAATAACTAGTGGCGTAATGGAGAGTATTAGGGCCCCTCTGAAAAGTGAGGTTTTGGACCCCAAGCCAGATCTTACTAAGAATACGTACTTGGCGCGAGTTGGGCTTTGGGTCCCCTAAAACCCTACTCCTCCTCCCGCGATGCGGAAGTTGCGGGGGGTGTACGTTATGCCACTGGAAACAACACAAAAGCTATTAGTGACAGACCTTGTAATTTTGCGTCACACTCTATTAAAGAAAATACTTGAATAGACACTTTGCTTCCAAACTTCTTCACCACACCAACTAGAGGAGTTGGAGAATTAAAATTAAAATAGAAGTGAGAGTGAGCTTATTCTAGAAGGGGGGGGGGGAGTATTGTTGAGATTTTTGAATTACTAAATAAAAAAGTCGTCTCAAAAGAAAAGTTGATGAGTCTATTTTACCTGGAGTGGAGTGTCCCTGTGTTGTGCGACCTGTACGTGGGCGGAGGGGACACAGGGGAAAGAGCAGAAGCCGTGTTGGAGGTGGCACCAGAGCCCTGCTGACGGTCGAGAAGCAGAAGACGCAAACGATACTCTTGCATCGATGCCTGATAGGAAGGGGGAGGAGGACGATACTGGAACTCGGGGTACATCATCGCTGCAAAAATCAGAAACGACACATTTAACACCAAACATTACAAATACTAATAAAGTTAAATATACCAACATATAATATTGTGCTCTAAATTTATTTCGAGAAGATAGATGCTTGATTTTAATCAATTATGTGGGACTAGGGTTGGTACTAAAGCCATACACACGTACTACGAACGTTATAAAGATATTATTATGCACAAGCTTTACGAACTTTATACACATATTATAAACATGTTTTCTTTACTTTTCACTCAGCATTTCTATTTACATATAACAGAATGGACTGAGTCATTTTCTTGTTAAATCTAATTTTTGAGAGCGAAGTACATATTTAACTATAAACTTTTCTATCCGAAAATATAGACAAATCTGATCTAACAATAAAACTTCTGTTTGAAGTTTTCCGGTTCTGATTTCCTTAGTGATATTTAGATTCGTCTAGAAATTTGATATTTTGTTACATTCAGTGAATAATTCTAGATATAATCCCTTCGAATATATTACATGATAACAGTATCTGATCATCTTAATATCTGATCGAAAATAACTTTTAGAAATGAAAAATTCGCTTTCTGAGATCTAAATATTAAAATATAAATTCGACTATAAATGTTTCTCAGTGCGTTTTAGTTTTAATATGAGCGATTCTCTATATTTATAATCCGTAGAGAATATCTGTTCTTTAATACTGTATGACTTAAACTGAATTATTTATTTATTGCGGATAATACACATGTAAATATGTTTTTCAATTTAGTGCTTCATAGTAAAAATAAATTTTCCATTCTTCTTTTTCAAATTGCGCTTTATTTTTGTCAAAAAAAAGACACTAAATAATAAAAAAAAGCCCCCTTGCATGTAATTTAGATAGATTTTTACGCAATTTAATGGTTAAAAGAGAAGATGAGCGCGCACGTGCGTGAAAATATTTAAAAAATTGCTATTACATATATAAGCTATATTTTGGTGCTGCCATCTAGTGTTTTATATAGTAACTAATATTATACCCTTCGAAATTGGGGTCATTACGAGATGAAATTAAAAATTTCGTCTGCTTTGCCTCTTAGCATTTAAATCATTTATCAGAATTTAATGAACATTCAAAAATATATTTATCACTTTTGTTTCATTGCCGTATAAATAAAAACAAAAATAATTTTAAAAAAGTAAAAATTAAAAACACCAGAGTTTTTTACTTCACTGTTTTATCATTACTGTGGATACTTCCACTTTTAACTCATTCTATATTTAGAAAATAATAAATAAGGTCTCTTACCAGCATAAGGATGATGCGGTCGCCCGTAAGGAGGCACTCTAGGCACAAACCTCCTGTTGGGTTCTTGCTCCGAATTCTGCAGTCCTAGCATCGCTCGACAGGATGGGGCATCATGTGACGTCAGCCTCCAGGCAATGCCACTCACCGTGATCAGCACGATGCCAACACCTGTAACATAAAGATATAAAAAAATTTTAAGGCCTATATTTCAACAATACACCATATAAATATCAGTCATTTGCAATTAATTGCAATTTTTACGTTGAAATAAGTTTAAATTTTAGATCAAATATAGGGAGGAAATATAACATTCAGAATACCGTAAAATCTGGAGCATAACGCGCACTTTAAACACAAAAAATAAGATCGAAATTTACGGGTGCTCGTCATACACCGGGTATAAAAACTATAACTTTAAAAATAAAAAAAGAGATGGGCATAAAAAAAATGACTTCTACAAAAAGATCGAAATACTGTTTATTTTTAAAAAAATGACATACTTTCCGAGCTGAAAGGATCATAGTTGCAGTATATAGGGGCAGTACACTATTTTTTCCTGAAGCTTGGTATAATACCTCGAATAAATAACTTTAAAACATAAGAGCAGTGCACACATACATTGCAGTTTTCATCGTAAAAAAGGGGGTGCGTGTTATATGCTGGAAAATTAAAAATTGCAGCTTGAAAGTAAAGGTGCGCATTATGAGCCGGATTTTACGGTATATATCAACAAAAAAACCAATAGCTGTATTTAATTACCTAAAAATTGAATCAATTTAATAGTGTAATATTTACAACTGAAAAAAATTTTTTGCCAGGAAAAAGAATGTTTAAACAAACACTAAAAATTATTTTTTTAAAAAAAATCCTTGCAATATCACATATTATATGAAAGAAAGCTTTAATAAACTTTAAAAAGAAAAAAAAAAACTTTGAAAAGATCACAGGTCCTTTTATTTTACAGTAAAAATACACAAATAAACTACAAATATCTTGAAAATAAGTATTTTTCGTTCATAAGATATTATTTCAGAATTGCATCTTTATAAGTAAATGAGGATCACAGAGGGGTGTATACTATATTCCCCCTACCCCACCCCCTTTCCCACAGATCAACAAATTTTAAATTTTTACCATATAGATTACTATTTAAGAACTGAATCTTTATAATTAAATGTAAATCTCAGTGGTGTACACCAGTGGCGTAACGTACACCCCCGTAACCCCCACATCGCATAAGAAGTGCATGATTCTAGGGGAGGAGACCAAGCCTGACTGACACCAAGTACAAACAACTCTTTTTAAGATCCGGCTAGGGACCCAAAACCTGATCTTGCACCCCAATATTCTTCATTACGCCACTGGTATACCCCCAGTAACCCTTTCCATACACTAACAAATTTTTACGATAGAGATTACACATCAGTGCTTTCATCTACTTGTTTTGGGGAATGTAACACCCCCCATAATATAGGTCTTTGTACGCCACTGGAAGATCATATCACTTATGATTGAAGAATAATTTAGTATTATTCTTGTATGAAAATGCAATTATATTACTTAATTCAGTGCATAAATTCTACTTCATCTGAAAATTTTTTCATTACAAGTCTTTTCAGTTTTAACAAAAATAAAAGATTGATTACAAATAATGCTTCCAACATTGATTGCATTGTTTATTAAACAATCTGTGTATGCCACTGAGTTCAAGTGATTTGAAATCATTTGTAATTCATTTCCGAGTTCACCAACCGTGTAAACAACTTATCCATCTTCTGTTCGATTTAAACAGACGATAATTGATTCCTTTTCACAGAATTGCACCTCATTTCGTATACGCTCCACTGGCGCCATCTGTTGATCGTTTTTAATTAACCCACCTTTTTCCTCCCTCCCCATCTTTTCTTTCAAAGTATTTTTCGGGTGAACTTCGCGAATCTTCTACGGATAAAACGAACCAGAACAAAAGAAAAGGGTTGTGGAAATAATTTCCAAATCCGATCGCTGAACTCTCAAGAGTTCAATATTCTAGTTTCCATGAAAGTCACCTGGTGTTAGCTCAGCAGAATTTTGGGCGTGCGTTGAACACAGGACAGGTGTATTTGTATTAAAGATTAACAGTTCATATTTTGTTGAAAAGGATTTGTCATTACTGCATTTCATAAAGAAAAAGAGAAGTTTCCGCATAGTTTTTACAACTAAAATTCGTTCTCCTTTTGAACCCCACTCTTTAAGCAGTGAATTATGCGGGATTTCCTCATAAATACTCACTAACTGTTTTTCAGTATATACAAGTACGTGTGTGTAACTTTCTAATATTCTAAAAAAATATCCTAATTATTTTTGTAAATATTTATACTTGTGGATATTATATTTGTGTTAATTATAATCCTTAACATGTTCAAGTATAAGAGATTATGTTTTAATTAATCCCAGTGGCGCACACAAGGGGGGTGTCCTAAGGGTCCGGACACCCCCCAAAGCCCTTGAGTTTTTTTCGATTGATGATAATCATATATATATATATATATATAACGTAAAATTTAATGAAGTACTTGAAATTAAAAAACAATTTATTTCATTGATTAATGCTAATTATTAATTCAATAATTTATTTTTTAATGTTTTTTGTAAACAAAATTGACACAATCAGAAGAATCGATTGGTGTTGACTTGAGGTATGATACGAGTTGGAGGACTTTCGACCATGGGCACCCCCTTGAAAAAAATTTGTGTGCGCTACTGTATAATCCTTTAATTAATAATATTTAGTAATTTATTTAAAAAATATTTTTTTTTAAAAGTAGGATAAATTTGCAAAACATAAACCTATGGTTTGAATCGGGATATAAGTATTGAATAACAAATTTAGTTAAGAAATAGCTATATACTTAAGAAAAATAAACGTCGGGGAATCGTAAAAGCATTATTTTAATCGCTTCCCCCTTTTTGCAAAATAAAAATCTGATCTTAAGATATTTAAGCGACATAATTTTCTTATCGAAATGTATAAGTAATTATTTCACACAATTTTTTTGTTGCTTGTGGACAGAGATAAGTTCAAAGGAAAATCACGAGGGCGCGGTGTAGAATAGGTATCACTATTTAACCATCGTACAAAATTACTTGTCTGCCGCCTATAACCTCCATGTTGCATCGAAGCGAGACGTCAATAAACAATGAATCGGAGGTAATTGCAACAGCCTTTGATTCTATATGATTCCATGACTGGTAATCATGGACACGAAATTAGGGTTGGTATTGTTTATTTGAAGTCGTAGATTCCAGTCCTAACATCAGTTAAAGACCACTCGTACTTTAAATCTGCTGAGGCTCGATGTCCTTGCATTAGCGTCATGTGGAAGTTTAAAGAATAGGATGCTGTGGCTCAGGTTTCGTCGTCGTCACGACTCAGGTTCAATATTACGAGGTCCCTTGCCAATAATCCTCATTTTACCTCTGAATGCCGCAATTCAAAACTGCATGTAGTATCATATAACAAGATGAATAAACACAGTACTTCAGCACGAAGTCCAAGATTTGATAATCCTGTATTTTGCGCAGGAAATATAATTCGATTAATAACTCTCCGAGGCTGTTCAAAGTAAGTATTTAAAAAACAATAAGGAATCTTTAATCCTTGAAAAATAATTTTCTTTTGACGTTAGAATTGTTTATTCAAAGCAGATAATTTTTGTTTTAGTAGTAAATAAGTCATTAATAGCAGGATATATTGGGAATTGTTTGAATAAGGTATCTTTCTGTCTTACAATTTGGTTTTTTTTTAAGACACAAAGACTTAACCGACGCAGGTGTTGAAAAGCCCACGCTGCATTTCACGTTTGTTTTAAATCATTATTTTTAGACGTTCTAATTTAAGTAAATGGTACCTTTAAGAATTTATATTTAATTTTTAAAGTTTAATTTTCTGACTTGGAAAAATTGATTTACCTTTTTTTTCTATGAATCACAAATTAATGAATAAACTAAGGGGATTTTTTACTAAGTTCAAGTTCCACGAATAAAATTTGAGTTAACAATGCTTGGAACAACGGAAGTACATATAACATCATAATAATAACAATGCATGAGTCTCTTTTGCGTTAGCAAATATTTATTACCGTCGCATTCCAAAACAACACAAGGGCTATTGGTGACGAACTTCGTAATTTTGACCCATGGTCAAGCGACGAGGACAACACTCTAGCCACCTCTCCTCTCTACTCCACACCAACAAGAATATTTAAAGCCTCGACAGATTTAAAGTGCATCAACCCTTCCAAGTATGTCTTAAATGACGTTAGGCCTCGAGCTCGCGACTCAAAAATACTGCCCACGAGTCCGTGACTATGGCCACTGACCACTGAAAAAAAAAATAAATAAATAAACTTGTTGACTGAATCATTATGCATGCTTCTCTTTTGGCTATATATATATATATATAATAAATATATATATATATATATAATTCACAAAAGCATCTATCTTTCAGTTCATTGTACATCAATTCCATACGACACATAAATCATAATTCTCCTCCCCAAATATAAACGAATCCAAACAGTTAAAATAACTTTTTAAAACAATGTTAATTTCCTAATCGGGTCAAAAAAATGGAGAAAATTCACCTGTTTACCGTGGCGACATATTACAGCACAAAAAACGCTCGCAATTAGAAAAAAAGAAGTAAATATATAATTTATTCTATAAGTTAAAAAAAAATTAGTATTGGCGATCAATAATCTAATCGTGGACTAAGTACCTTTCAGAAATCGATGTGGTAACGCGTATCAAAAATAATTCCTCGCACGAAATTTACAATCATTAGGAAAAATTATCTTTTATTACGAACCTTTTTTTTATGTTAATTCTCACAAACTGAAATTTCGTTAAATCTTATTTTATATGATAAATGTAACTTTTAAATTTTCTTTATAATGGAACAACTAAAGTTTCATTTGATTCGAAACTAACGAATATTCCAGTTCAACCTTTTTACTTCCAGACCATTTGACGCATGCGGATTTAAGACAAAAATACTGAATTCATGGTCAAAGATTTTAAATATCACTATAAAAAAAGGATTTTAATATATATACATATATATTTATCTTTGTATTATTTTGAGTTCTAAAGATATCAGAAATAAACCAGGGGGAGGGAGATAATTGTCATGTACACAGTGGCGTAACGGTGAATATTAGCCCCCCCCCCTGCAAAGTCAGGCTTTGCCTTTAATATTTTGTAAATTGGTTAAATACGTACTTAGGGTCAGACAGGCTTTGGGACCCCTAGAATCCTGCCCCCCCCCCTTCCGCGATGCGGGGGTGTAGGTTACGCCACTGCATATACATTTCATATTATGAATCAAATATATAATTTTACCCTTAGAAACAATAAAAAAATATTACCCAAAATGTTGCATTTTGAATAAAAGAAATAGCAATATATATATTTTTATGATCAGTTTAAAAGTTAAGTGGTTAGCAAAAGGCATGGAGATTCCAAAGATCGCGACAATGTATTCTAATGTACTACAACTCCCAAAAGAGATTTGAGCTTTTATCCACTTAGTACTATTGCGTTGGGGATTTGGTATATCCTCTCCGGGGCATCTGTATCCGAGAGCAGACAGCTGTGACGTCCTTACATCTGCGCAGAACCATCTGTTTGCATCGACTGCACAAGTCCCCTGCGACACTGCATCTGGTAAACGATGGTAAAGAACACTATTCTAGGAACAGAACACAAAGCGTTTGACGTCTGGTGTTCGTGGCAAGTACAGTGAATGAATTATGATCACGAAAAAAAAAAATAACTTGTGAGAAATGTGGTTTTATTTCTGGAAAAAACGGAAGTGATAGAAAAATAATTTTGCTTAAAAATGAATGGTATTCTAAGGTGATATTTCTGAAAAATACGGTTTGGTGGTATTTCTAGAATTTTATGTTTGCATGTAAAAATGTCTTCGTTTTGGGGGTAAATATATTTCAAAGTGCTTGAGATAAAATTAATTTTGACAAGTGTTATTAGTACTTGATTTTAAAAAAAAAGTTATTTTTTAAGTCATGTCATTAATATCTGCTCGAAATTAAATTCCTTTTATCGCCTTTTTGTAATTAATTATGCGCTTCAATCAATTGTAAATATAAATAAAGCGCTAATCAATTTTTAGTCCCTCGGTGTTTCTCGATAAATAACACAAATTCCAAAAAGTAATTTCCTATGTTGTTTGTCTTTTATGTTTCCAACTGTGTTTCTATTTAATTTTTTTAAATATCAATTTTTTCTCCAATTTTTTTAGTGGTAAAATTCAATTAACTATCGTAACAATAACTCAATAATGACAACAACAAAATTTTTTAAAAAAGTTTTCAATCAAACCAATACGAAATTTGAAAAGAAATGTTTAAACAATACTATGCGTTTTTATGCGGTCTCTCTCTCTCAGCTTAACATTTTAAAATCTATAATACGACATACGAGTATACAAATTTGATACATTTCAATAAAAGTTATGCATTAATACATAAACATAAAATTTTAATAATAATAGATAAATTTACACTCTCAGACAGAAATTCCAAAAAAAATAAATAATAAAAACTAAAATAATAACGAAAATGTCATTCATTCTCGTTTTTTGATGTAAAATAAACTTCAAGGTGAAAAAAAAATTTTTAAGGTGAGTACGAGAAATTTATGAATCAATCATCTGCAACGTTAACACCAAAAAAAAAAATCCCAGATTAAAAATATTTATAAAACAATACTTAAAAAAACTTCAGGAAAATTTAAAGAAAAAAAAAATATTTTATAACGAGTCAGGAAAAGTTTTAAATAGAACACAAAAATAAGGCTGTAGAGAAAAGTTCCAAGAAGGTAAGTAATAATTTAATAATACTCATGCGTGTGAAACACTCGCAACAAGGAAGAGTGTCTCTTGAAATAAAGAATTAAAAAAAGAAAAATAAAACAGTTCCATAGTGCATGACTTAAATATTGTTATTTATACAAGAGCAACACGTTCTTTTAATTCTGATGTCAACCAACCGTTAAACAACGACCTACACAATAAAATGAAAAGCCAAGGTCACCGGCCGATGTTAAACAGCTGATCGAGAAATCCGCGTACTTCTGTTTATGTTTATACTCAGGTGCTGCCCTCTGTCGATCAAGATGTGAATCTCCTTATAAAATTGAGGTTGCTCGTTTAAATGTCATAATAACTTCTTAGTTTAAAATTTATCTTCAAATACATTTCATTTCGAAACAAAATAATGTAAGTTCTGCATAAAGATGAACGATACATACGAATTTCAAAATAGAAGCAACAAAGTCTTATAGAACATAAAAAAAAATAATCAATAGTACTTTAACAAAAAATTCCTAGTATTCATTAAAACAGCTGATAAATTAAGATGTATTCTACAAAGAATAATAAATGCAAGTACACATAAAAGAAATCAGCATTAGCTGCAAGCAACGAATTCGTTTCTGAATATTCAAAAGAATCATAGTAAATATTTAACGTATTAAAATTCATTATTAGAATATTTACAGTACTAAAATTTTCCTTATTTATATGCTTAATGAAGTTACATACTTTTTGTACTATTCATATTAAGCTGTTTTCACAAAGACATAAAATATGCAACAAAAAACATTCAGTCATCTTCTAAATTAGTGATTGCCTCAGTTTTGGACACAAATTACCAAAATATGCTTTCGTAATGGAAAATATTCCTTATAAGAATTGGTTTTTTTTCGCCAAAAGATTAAAATCATTTCCATTGAGGATATGCACTCATTTTCCGATTTATCTCGGTCTTTTATCAGTTGGATGACACCATGCACATCTTTGATGAGACTTATAAACATTCCAGTTTCGGAAAATAGGGCGTGAAAAACAAAATCTTCTGCTGCATTTCCATGGAAACTTGTAATGAAAATAGCGGAGGAGAACGGTCATGCCGAACTGGAAATGGCGACGGAGCGGGACGGTTTGCCTAATTAATCTTGACCACTTGTTTGCATCACCACTTGTAATTGGGTATTAGTGACCTACTGGTATAATTAACTGCATCCTCATGCAAATCGAATTTGATTCTTTGATTGCTTCGACAACAGTATTGAAAGAAATAATCAAAAATAAGGCAAAAAATCGTCTGAGGAAAACAGAATAGTAAGAAATCAATTAATCAGAGAATCCAAAAGTGTTTCTTCAAAAATATTTATTTTATTCCAGAATAAAATTAAAATAAAAGGCCAAAAATATATAAATAAGGAAAAAAAATTATATATGTATATTTTTTAGGAAATAAGAAAACACATTTAATTAAAAATACAACAAAAATCAGTATAAAAAAAGTTTGAAAAGTATTTAATGCATTAAATAATAATGTTAAAAGCGTTTAGATGACCGATTTTTTTTTCTGCACACACATTCAATAATTTACATAACTTTAGCTAAAGTACCCACATGGGTGAATTGAAAAAGAAATTGTCATTCCCTCCATCTAGCCTCAATAGAATTTTTTAAAAACTTTTTAATGGCATTTTTTTTTAGTGACCCTCATATTAATTTTCGGTGAATTTTTGAAAGAATGCTTTTTTTGCGAGGATTCATTCGAAAAAGAACGGTAACTCTACTACAAAGAATACACGAATGCATGTGTCTTAAAAATTAGACCATGATGGTATGTCACGTACATGCCAAAGTTATGCAAAGAAGTTCGTCTTTTCCCCTCCCCCAAAAAAGGGGGAAAGCGAGAGCTCGCTCCCTGATTGTGTAGTTAAAATTTGTATAAAATTCACCAATTGATATCCAGCCCTACTTTTTATTATACGCCCCTCCCCCACCTCCCCCCAAAAAGTGAAATGTTTATTCCGCATATCGAATAAATTCCATGATGTTCGATTGATGGATTACTGGATGGAAAGATTTCCAAACAGTAATGCCTGGACATAAGCGATTTTCAAATCTCATCGATTCATCTTTTGTTTGAACGCTGTACAACTCGATTACTACCTCCCCACTTCCTGTTAAGTACATTTAGTAATTGAAGATGTTGTCGATCTTGCCAGGCATATAAATTTAGAAGTGGTTAGTGATGACGTTCAAGAACTGCTGGATTCCCACAATCAGGAGTTGACAATTCATGAGCTCATAGAAATGCATGAGCCGGAGCAAGTCATTGGAGGACTTGTATTTAGACCCAGATCAATCAGAAGATCGAATGTCGGTTGGAAATTTAACAGAAGGCCTTAGTTAAATTGAAAAAGGGTTAGAAATTTTAGAAAATATGAACTCCAATGAAGAACGTATTGTTTCAACAAAATAAAGAATATAATATATATATATATATTAGCATGTTAGGAGGAAATTTCGTGGGAGTAAAAAAAAATCCTTGAGCCAACAGACTACTTTGTTAGATTTTATGAAACCTTCTTCATTAAAATAACTTTGGTTTATGATTTTATATTAGTGTTTTCTAAGATTTTATTAAAAATTATTATTTTCTTTCGTCTCCATCCCCAAGTAAAAATAATTTATATGTATTTATATGCGAAACATACTCCGACTCCGACCTATCGCGGAAGTTCGGGGTATTACTATATAAGAAATCAAAAATTGATTAAAGTTTTTTTTAAAAGAAAATCGTCAAAAATTGGCTTATTAGTTTACATGCTCCAAACAAAACCAGTCTTTATTAAAGCACTCAGATCTCTCAGATAGCGTGAGAATAATATTTTCATGACGTTTCCTTTGAAAGTCAAGCCGAAAAGTTTAAGAAAATTGCTTCAATTAATTTTTAAAATCTGCAGAAAATTTGGAAAAAACAGCTCTTTTAGTTGCACACCATTATTACCTATAGCTTCAATGTACTTTTGGGTTTTTCCTGGGAATGTTTCGTGTTTCTAGGTCTTTCTCTTTTTACGCTATGAAACATGTTTTTAGTTTATGTATATATATATATATGTCTATATATACTAAGCAAACCATTGAGCTATCTAAACAATCAACATGCTTTACTGCAAAGCATCATAATATGAAACAATGCAGTTCATAAGATAACCATCGTTAAAATCAATGTATGTGAAGCAGCCTCAAACTGAAAAAGAAATTACAATATTAACTTAAGTCAAATAGATATTTGAAAACAGATGGAATAGGCTAGATTTTATCAATTTCTAGATTTATCCACACTTTTAGCAATGGGGAAAAGGAATGGCATTAAACATTGATGTTGTCATTGAAGTCAAATACTATCTGAAATCGATAAAATAGGCTAACCATTTATCAAACTACCATCAACAGCCCGAAGATAAACTGAAAAAGAAATTACATTATTAACAGATTTAAAGATATTTAAAACAGACAAATTAGAATTTTATTTAAGATTTCTAAAGAAGTTATAATAGGCTTAGAGTTGATCGAACTGCATCCCGAAGTATAAAAGCAGAACTATAAACCCCAACCATGTTGTCAGAATTAAAATGAAACTGACGAACGAATATTTTCTTACAATTATTCATTCGGGATGAAAAAGTTATTCAGGTCAACAGACCAAACAACTGGATAAATATAAAGGTAAATATAAATATAATGATAATATGGTAACGATGTCTAAAAAATTTAATGAAGAATAGCTATAAAAAATTGCTTCAAATTTAATTTTTAAAAAAATTCAAAGCAAAGTCGGAAAAAATCTCTTCGAGGTGCACATTTTCCTTAGTCGTAGTTTCAATGTACCAAATTTCACGTATTTGATTCTTTTCACATACACACAAACTCTTCCTGTATTAATATAGATTCCGGAACCAACTGGTTGCTATGGTAACACGCAAAATATTACAGGTTTGTTGCCAGTCTAGACTGGTTTAAAATAAAATATTTAGACAAATTTTTAAAACTAGTACCTTGTACAATATATAAGTCCGCACTTATTAAAAAATAGAACCTGAATGCGGTTCATATCTTCGAATAGAAAATTGATTTTGTATAAAGTGCTCGAATTACTTTTGCATTACCTTTTTGCCCCATATAACATTAAAATCTGTCTAAATCGGTCCATTTTGTACACTTATAAAATACACTTTATTTTAACTTTCGTATACTGTGGTATTAAAATGATTTTTAGTTTAACGTTCTGATAAAAAATGGCTAGTATAAAATGTTTAAAAATTTTCAAGCTGCAATAACAACAAATGGATAACCAGCTATAAGCACGAATTAAAATAAAAATTGAGATATTTTTACAAAAGCGCTCCGAATAAGTGGCATTTCCTTAAGAAAGCTTTAAATGCTTAAATGGGTGGAATTCATATCAAAATTGGGTCATCAAATTTAAAGCTTTACGTTTAAGGGGAAGATGCTTATGTTTAAAAATATCAGCAGAAAGATATCATTAAAACGGGAAAGAATTCAGCAAAAAATTTTTTAAAAAATGAGGAATTAATAATTTTTTTGAAAAAAAAAAATGCTTTTACAAAAAGAGAGAGAGTCAGTATTAGAAATGTCTACCGCATTTATCTGAATAACGACAAACAATAATAATTTGCAAATTTGAATTGAGGCTCAAAATTCACTCAACACTAAAACAAATGGGGGAAATATTTAAAACGGAACGACATTCAGTTGCTAATATATTATTTTACATATGTGCATGAGAGATGCACATCAGATGTCAAATGCTCTACTTGAAAAATAGTTTAGAATCAAATTACCGGGCGTTCCCCTTACACGAAACAAAACGAATGGTCAATACTGTGTGCTAAGATATTCTTACACAAAAGAATCATAAATTGGGTGCCATTTTCTACTTAAACAATAGACAATGAGCAGTCATGTGTACCGTTTCTTTTGTAAGTTGGCTCTTCGAATATTTATTTACTATTCATAACATGAAAAGGGGACAAAAGCAGAGAGAGTATTCGCTCCGTTTGACGATTTTTACATTATTCTTCCTCAATATATCGTCTGACATAATGAAAAGAATATTTAAAATTCTTTTCATTATGTCAGACGAATGTTACTTATTAAAAGACAATGTTATGAAGGAGAAAAACTAAAAAAATAGTAAAATAGTTTGACAAAATATAATGGAATGACGAATATTGAAAATTTTATTATGTAAATTTAGAAGAAATGAAAAAAAAGGAAGGACATAATGTCACCACATAAAGTCAATACATAAAGTATTCTTTTGAATAAATTAAGTTAAATATTATTAATAAATCGCATAATATTGAAATCTATTTAATAAACGGATATAATTTATAAACGGTATTGTATTGACTATTACAAAAAATAAATTGTAAAATTCGTATAATATACATTAGGGAACAAAAGCATTGAGATAAAAGTAAGTTTGAAAAAAAAAATTATAAAAAAGATTCACCAAAATTTAAAATAAGAAACTGTAGCATTTTTTCCCTCTTTTTTAAATATAAAAAAAAACAGTTTTCTTTTTTTCAATAATTGTATTCGCATTTGTGAGTGAATGGAACTGAAAAGAACATTGAATTGAACCCTTTTTTTTATTAAGTTAAAAACCCCCCCCCCCCCAAATCTGATGTTTTAAATAAAACATTTTTAAATTCATCGAAATCATTTGACTTCAAAATTTCATACGTTTAATTATTTTTTACCACAAAAACCGTGGGTAAAAAACGAGACGAAAAAGAATGCATTATGGAACATTTTGAAAGCAGAAAAAGTTCTTTCTAAATAAAGAGCAACTCAAATTTCCGAAGAAAAAGAGTGCGAGAAGTGCTAAGCTCTTCCTTTCAAAAACTATTTTTAGCTTTCTAAAGGGAGAATATTTGTTTTGTTTCAAACGAGTCTTTAGAAACCACAATAAGAATTAAAACAGTTTTTCGGATCATTAAAAAATAACAAGATATTTATTTTTCGCTCGGGGGGGGGGGGGGACTGATTACTGATTTGCAGTTAAATCGTGAATTGCACCTGCCGATATAAAAAAGAAAATCTCCAAGGTTGCATGAAAAGAATATCATTAAGTTCTGAAATCTGATTGGAGGATTATTTTTAATAGGTTTGAAGTACGAAGTGACAATAAATAAATAAAAATTTGTCAAGAATTTCAGTGAAAAAGAAAATAACTGATGGATTCGATTAGCACGTTTTACATAAGATGTAACCTGATACTGTTGACTCAAAATATTATAATACTTAATTCCTATACATATTAACTCTGTTTAATCGTATTAAATGAGGTTTATTTTTCTAATTACGTCAAATATAATACAGAATTCTAAAACATAAATCGGATTTAAAAAAATAATCAGCATTCAGTTTCTAGTAAAAAAAAATTTTTTTTTTGTTTTTAATTTTAAAAATGCTTAAAAGTTCCTTTATAGAGAAAAAAAAAGTGTTAATTGTGAGAATTGACTAAAATACAGAATATCAAATGAAATAATGGTATAATTTAATTCTCGTTAAGATAGCTTTATTAATGATTGAAAGCTGTTAATTTTAATTTGCTATCCAATTCCGACGCTTCTTATTTAGCTCATCTTTCAGATGCAAGAAAGTATTCTGTTTTATTTGTATTTATGCTCACTGCTGAACTACAAACAGGCTTTAACAAATAATTGAAAAACATTTTGTACCAGCTCAAAAACCACGTTTTAAATGCAAGGAAAAACATCCAAGAGAAATTTTGGGCCGTGAAAACTAAAGTGTATCGTTTATACCAGTCTTAAATTACGATAATGTTACTTATCGATTACTTTTGTCAATTAAATTTAAGTTTTCACGTAATCATATATCCGATGTAACATTCTAATACACTTTATGTTGTTTTATATATTACCTCAAAAAATTACAGTGAAAATACAATTTTTTTATTTAAAGAAATTCAATAAGTTTAAAAATTACAATGATTTTTAATAAATATTAATTTTTTCGTCTACAATGTGCGATCATGCTGGCACTTCTTTAAAAAATTAAAATACTTCGACAATCAGAAGCTATAAATTTGGGAGGGGGTGGAGAAACAACATTCACACACAATTTACATTCCTTATTAACTGCAAACAGTGAGAATAATTTATGTGTACTTTAGAAACAAAATTTTGTTTACTCTGCTATACTCGTATATTTAAGTTGTTAATTAGAAAATTCTCTACATTTTATAAAACTAATTTTTAAGTTTTACGAAATTCTGACAATTTAATTGTTAAAGATTTAGAAAACAAGTACATTGTCGATGAAGAGCTTTTTTAATTATGTAATGAAAACTAAACTGACATCAACAAATCTTTAATTAATGTGATGCGAAATATATTTAAGAAGTAAATTTTATAGATCGCAAGCATCAGCCCGGTTTTGTTTTATTAATTATGAAATAATTTATTTTATCGTTACTGCAATTTTTGTTCCTTTGTGATGACAAACCAAGTTTGCAAGAGGATGAGTAATTGAAATATTAAAAATTTCTCTCCATTTTAACACGATGTTTAACCAATTTTTTTTTTAACCCGTCTTTTTAAAACACATTTTACTTGACATAACGATCACTAAGCATCTTTCGGCAATCAGAATTTATGTATCCCTAAAAGTACGAAACATACACTGCTTATTATGCCTGCATCTGGCAACATCATTTAGGTTTTTTAAAAAAAGTGCTTATATAACAACCAAACGATTACAGCAGTCCTCCGACTATCTCCTTCTCCCTCATTTCATTTCATTTCATCACTCTGCAAACCTCTTTTATGATGTAAAGCCTGTAAAATGTAAAAGGTTTCTTATATGAGCTTTCCAGTGCATCAGAATCGTTTGGTGAAAAGGGGATTTTTTTTTTCCTTTTGGTAATGGCATCTTCACGGGAAATGTTTCCAAAAGAGCTAAATCTTTACGTCATCAGGCAAGAGCGTGAATCCCTGCTAACAGTGAAGGAGAAAGAGGAATGACTGAAGGGGGAAGATTTTCATGACAATTTCCCCCCTCCCCTGCCTTTGCAGCAGACGCAGCATTCCTTACCAACCCCCTTACACTCTTCAGTGTACAGAGTGGAAAGAAAAACAGTTTTCTACGCAAATTGGGAGCCGTAGACGTTAAATTTATCGTTGTTTTCGTAATTTGTTGACTTAGTAAATGCATTCAGCATGACATGCGTGATTGTCGTTTCGAAAATTATGGATTTCATAATCGAATAATATTATGCACATGTCATTATTTGAATGACTGCAAGGTAATGTGCATATTATTCATACGCTGAAGCCGAATAATTATATATTTGAATTCAAAGAATACACGCAGAAGCACAAAAATTGTAAATGGCTCAGAGAATCCATAAGTTTAAAATATAAGCATAGTAGTTCTATTAAAAAAACAACATATATATATATATATATTTCAGATAACAATTCAATAAAACATAATATCATTTTGAATAAGTCAGCTAAAAATTATAATACAACATATATAACACATGAATACATAAAATCACCATAAACATTCGGATATATACTAAGATAAAAATTTGTCCCGGAGGATATAGTAAATGCACCAAATGGACTAAACTCATGACGGTCACATGATAAAGACAATTACGCTCTCTTTTTAGAATTCAAAACTGATTTCAAACTAACTTGTACTTGTCTTATTTGGGTAAAGATGTTCAAGTATTTTGTAAAATATATCATCAAAAAGATTTTACAGTAAAAAATCTTATTTTATGCATTTACTTTTTTTTTATCAAGTGTATTTTTCTTACTTATGAGCGTTATTATTGTTTACAAATATGTAATTTTGAAAAGAAAATTTGCTCAAAAAGCAAAAGTTGGCAACAGCCACGCTCATGAACTGATTAGCTGGAAACATGATTGGATTCATCACGTGACTATGACGTCATATTAATTTATTCACTGATTGGCTGAAAACACGTTTTTGTAGTTATCATGTGACTATGACGTTACATGAATTTAGCTCATAAAGCATAATAAACAAGAAAAATATTTTCTCTCTATTTTTTAAAACTATTTACAATACCTATTGTTAATTATTATGCTTTTATTTTTTATTAAAAACAATTATAAAATCCTCGTGCACCACAAAGCCCCGTGTAATACTTTGTGGTGCACGAGAATTTTATAATTGTTTTTGATAAAAAAAAAAAAGAGCACAATAATTAACAATAGGTATTGTAAGTAATTTTTAAGAAAAATTGGGAGAAAATATTTTTCTTGTTTGATTATTGTGAAATGCCTAAGAAATCAAAATGGTTACCAGAAAGAAGTGAAAGCAAATATTTAGATTCAACTAAAAAACCCATTCTCATAAAGATTAGACGCAAAGCATAAATTCAAAATACAACTAATTAAAAAAATATAGTTAAGTTTTTAGGAGGCAATTTAACTTTTACGGATCTGAAATTTAACTCAAAAATAAAAAGAAATAATAACTTTTTTTCAATAAAAAGGCTTAAAAGAAAATCAGATGCCATAAAAAATATTTATTATAACCAAAGCACTTTTTTTCTCTAAACGACAATTTCAGCTAAAACTTTTCTTTTTGTCATCTATTACAAATAAACATAAAATAAATTAATTTATGGTAACAAAAAATTAGATTTTATAGTTCAGATAAATGCATTATAAAAATAATGTAATTAAAATGAAAATTAATAATTTAAGAATCTATTAAAACAAATTTATGCTTCTTAAAATGAAGAACAGAAGTTTATGATAAACATTTTTGTATTGTTTTTTATGTCTACTTTTTTATTGTTACTTATATTTTTTATTTTTATTTTTTATGGTTAACTATTTTTAAATAAAAAAAAATACAAAGAATGCATTAAGGACAAAGTTGAGTTAAATACATTTTATTGGAATTTTGCAGTTTAAGCAAACGTTCTTTTTTATCATTGATTTAATTCAACTTACATCTTTCATCCAGGCAAGCGGCAAAGGCGATAGCATTTTTCACAACAGTGTATAAAGGAGCTACAGTAGAGGAATTCAGTGAAAAAAAATGTATAAAAACTTACACAAAATAAAAAAAGGTGTACTCCAGACAGAATAAAGAAACTAAAAATCTTGTACTCTTGCTCTTAACTTCCGATGGAAAAAAAAGTTTTATAAGAAAAGAGTTCCAAATAAAGATAAACCTCAACAATGAAATGTTCGCGTGCCTAGATTTCGGATATCATCCAATACAACAATCCGCAATGATTTTCCTTTTCTATTATTTATCAGTCGTTCACATTCTTTTATTTTATTCTTTTCGACTGGATTTATCGTGTTCTGCAGAAAAGGGGCTTAAATAAAATAAAAGTTCTGGGTTGTTCAAATACTTCCAGATTTCAAAAATACCGAAATTGAATTCTGAGTGTACTGAGGTTTGTTGTTTCGGTTGCGTGAAATATGTGGTTGGAACTAGGAATAAATCGTTTGACAAAATGTCTTTTATCACGGCAAAATGCTTATGAGAAAATCGTCTGGTTCTTAAATGTATTTTTCCGACGATAGTTTGCTTAGCAAAATAGATTTTATTTTCTTTGTTCAAATTTATTTCAAATATACGCAAAAGAAATAGTTGGAAAGAGAAAGTATTGGTAAAAATGTTTTAGGATAAAAAAAATAATTATAACAAAAAAAGAATAATGGAAATAAGATCTTTAAAATAACATACATTTAAAAGAAAACATTGTGTAGATTAAAATATTGTTTTGATTTTTATTTTTTTTAAATAAATGAATAATTTTCAAATCAAACTATTAAATAATCCACAAAAATATTTCCAGAAGACATATTTGTAAAATTACATAACTACAAATGAATATTTTGGAAATTCTAAAAATATTTTGGAAAAAAACAAACAACGCTCCCTTAAATTTTATAATTTTTTTTTACACATAGATTTTTTTTCCATTTCTTCTTCTAAGTTTCTTGATTTTTTTGGATCAAAAACCTTTCATTTTTGAAAAAAAATCACCGAAGAATTAAAATTAATATTCATTACAAGCAACATTTAAGTACTGAAAAATAATTTTTAATGATTAAAAATGTAGATGAAGAAACAATTTATTTAACAAAAAACCTAAAATTACCGTAATTTCAAATACCATTGTAATTAATGTAAAGCAATTTTTATTAAGATGGCAGCAGAAGATTATTTTAAAATTGTAATTAATTAAATACTAGTAAATTAATTTCTGAGTAAAAAGCAAATGTATATTTTCTTAAAATATATTTTTACTAAATATTATTCTTTTGCGGAGAAACACCGAAAAACAAAGCTTAAAAAAATCCCCACAATACAGTAAATTCGTCTCAAACAATTTTTGGCTCAAAAGTCACCTTCAAGTAAACTGGAACCGCTAATTCCCACACTCACAGACAGAAAAAAAAAGTGCGGAACCATAATGTTCTGATGATACAACCAACCAGAATTGTTACAAGGATATGAAGTTGGCGATCTTTCGAATAAAAAATAAAGCAGCAAACGATAATTCTCTCGACTGGATTCAAGTGGAAGGCTGACCAAGCGTAGAAGACTCAGAGGCAGATGGTAAGGGTAAAAAAGTAACAAAATAAAATGCAGACAAAAACAGATTTAGAAAAAAAAATGTTAAGAAAATAACGCAGTTTCTTCTGTCACACACCAGCAACTTGGAAGTACATCAGAAATAGCCCTGTGGCACAGTTAACGATTAAATTTGTCTTTAGGGTTGAATCTTTGCCATGGCATGATGACCGAAAGACAGTAATTTTTTTTTTTTTATCTTTAAATCTTTTTCAAGGAAAGCAACATGAAAAGGGAAAGCTTTTCAAAACACGATAATTTTTGTTGGGTGGGAAGAAAAAAAATTCAACGAGGATGAATTTTCGGCATTTTGAAGAAGGGATAACGAAATAGGTTGGGAAAATTGATGGGTTTTAAGACTTCTAAACACAAGATTGATGGTTGAAAGCGAAGGATTTTTTTAAAGATGTCAGAATAAATGAGGAAAATTTCGCGTCTAACGAGAACAATGCGCTGAAGAGTTGTTAAGACTTCACCTAATTTCAGACATTTCTCACAAAATACTGAAGATAACAACTTATTAGATGCTTAAATTACTGAATTATACCAATTTTTCAATTTATGAATAACTTCAAAATATAACTAGCAATTTTGTTGTAGAGAATGAATTCAGGAGAGGGAAATAGGTTATCTCATAGGCAGTGAGACTGAGTTATATATATATCGAACACAAATTCTATAAAGAAACAAAAATTTGAAAATGGAGTCTTAGAACACAAAATCCCATTTCAAAATTTCAATAGCGAATATTAAAAAAAATAAGAGTTGCAAAATAAGATTAAAAATTCATAAAGTACAACCTCAGCCTTAAGGCTAATAAGTGAGGTTAAACTAGTTTGATGGTACCAACCTTCCCCTATTGCATGCAACTTGGTAGGCCTAACTGTGTAAAAATATCCAAAACTCTAAATTCTCAAAAATTTAAAAGTTAAAACTGTTGTTTGTATATATATATATTTATATACATGGAGAGAGAGACAGAGAGAAATATAGCAAGGCAGTATGGGTAAAAAATAAGATAGCCTTAGTTGTCTAATAGCAAACTCTTAGCCTTAAGAACTAAAATTTTAAGGTTAAACAAATTTTTTAGATCAGCCAACTTTCCCCTATAATTGGCAATACTATTGGTCTGTAAAGAATTAAGAACCTAAATGAAATGTTCTTAGCGAATGAAACGAATGAGTGTGCAGTATCCATAGAAATTGATCAGTCCATATTACTCAACGAAGACACAATTTTGAATATAGTAATATTTAATATGACTAAACTTGCCGTCATGCGGCCTACATTCTACAAAACAAGTTACACACTAACAATATTTACATTTTAGATACTGAGGTGCGCACAGCAGCGCCCTCGAGTGGCCAATATTTCGGCACATGGTCTTCAAGTAAGAGAATAAGATTCCATTAATGCTAAAGATAATCATAATACTAGAAGAACAGCACTTAAAATACTAAAAAGTTTACCAATGCAAAATATCAAGGAAAAATCCATCTACATACGTAAGTCAGAACATTAAATATCAAAATAAAATAATGTTTTTAAGAAAACAACTTCACGCCTATAAGCGGAACTATAGCAGTACAGTAACATACATATAATATGTGTGTGTGTGCATATATATATATTATAATGCAAACATATGAGAGTTTACAAGTGTTTATTTTAATGCTCTATTTTAACCATTTTAACAGAGTTATATCTTAAGAAATTATCTTACATAATTCAGATAGTTTTACCATTATATTCCCACTTTTCGATATGTCTTTCTTGATTTTTCCAAAAGAAAGTTTAGATCAATCTCTAATAACACCGCCCAATGTCCTAATTCAAAGCGATATTTCCTCGATATATTTATTTCCACTTACGAGTTATTTGAGCAGTGGCTATGGTTAAATTAAATGATACCAAACTGTGTTAAATCAATAAAGTCGATGTTTTATAGATTTAACATTGATATATGTATCCAAAACACAAGATTTTATATAGATTTGGGAGAAAAATGAGACAATAAAAGTTTTAGTAGGATATCAGACATACATTTCTTCAAAATATAAAACACTATAGACGCACAAATATATTTTTGAGGATTCATCTCTGAAGAAATGCATTTTGCTAAATAAATCAAAATGGGTAATTATTTATACTGTATCAAAGATAATTTTACATTAGACTCAGATTCAATATGTTCTCGAAATAAATCAAAATGAAAAAATATTTTTAAAAATCAGAATTCAAAAGATTTTAGAGGATATTAAACTGATATATATATTTCCCAGAATATTTAAAAATATATATATATCTTGAAATAAGAGCACAAAAGAAAATAATTTCAAAAAATCAGTTCTTTATTTTTTCCCCCACATAAATTACTCATTTGATAATTCCAAAACATAAAGGAAAGCTAACAATAAGTTATAAACTAATTTTTCTCATAGCTAAGCGCAGAAGATTTCAGACGCCATGCGAGCGGAAATAATTAAAACATTATTCCAAAAGATTCCCCATATTTTTTCATCTGCATACTTTAAGAAACAATAATTTTAAAAGAAATGTGTGATGTCATAAGATATATAATTGTATTCAAACAATAAGAGAACACTTAGACGTGGAAAAATAAGCGTCATTCCATGGAATTTAAGAAACAATGGAATTAAAATTCAGTAAATAGAGTCTGTCATCTAAGTTGGCTATGGTTATCGAAAAAGAATAATAAATGATTTGAAACATTATTCATTCCCGCAAATTCTGTCTTTTGACAAACAAGTGATTGAATGAAGGGGAAACGGAGGGGACTTATCAAACCAAATCAAAGCGGTTTGACATTACTCCTTTTTCACGATTGGTTTTATCATTTAGTTAGTTGCAGAAACTGGAAATTATAGTAGCCAAAAGGGTACAGAAAGTTTTTACATTTTATGTAGCAATCACAAGAATAAAACTTAAATTCTAATTCATAGCAGTTGCAATAAAAAAAAGTTCTATTTTTTATTGGGGGGGGGGGGAGACAATTTATTTCAAAGATTAAAATAAATAAAATGTAACATAAAAAAGTAGTAACATATAATAATTTAAAAAGAACAAATCCTAAAATGTTAACAGTCTGTCAAATTTCTAACTTAAAATTATTTTTAGATACAAGTATAAATTGTTCTTTGTAAATATTACTTTATTTTTTCAACAATCAAAATTTTACTCAATATATTGTAAATTAGCATTCCATAATTGCTCGTTTAAGCTTTCTAACAACTACAATAATTAACCTTTAAACCTCTACGATTTTTTTTAATATTGAGTAATATTAAAAGAATCAAAACAAAGTTGCTACCTGATTTGCAACAAACAAAACTGCAGATACTGGTATATATACTATCAAATATTGTGATTATAGTATTGAAAAGTTTTTTTTATTAATATTAAACAAAAAGAATAGGCAAATAATTTATTTTTCAGTGTCATAAAGTAATAAATAAATAAATAATCTTTTATTTTTGGACACTGAAATATTTCTATACATTTTAAAACGTAAAAATATCTATTCTTCACGATATTAGTAAATATATATATGAATATTCTCGAAAAAGGTAATACATCATTAAACATTATCTGATAATTGTTTCAGTTTTTTTAACACATAAAACATGTTGAAAAACATTCCAAACGCTATAATTTTTTTTCATAATTTTGCAATACAAACTTAATATGATATTAAAACATAATCAAATAAGAGAAAAGTTTGAAATAAAAATCCAAAACCAAAACGATATTCACAAAAAGACAGGAAATACAAATAAAAGAATAACTTGAAAACGAATACAGAAAGTAATTTTTAATACAACTAAAAAAGTGTTACGAAATCGTGAAATAAAACTTAGAAAAATAACGTAGTTTAAGGCTTACCGTAGGGAAAACCTCGGATGACGCGATTACAACATAAAATTGACGTAATACGTCTACCCAAACTTGTGAGAATTTTTTGAAGGTCACACCGTTAAATGCTCCTATTTACAGAACAGTACTTTTTCGACCATCAAAAACAAAGTAGCGGCTCTTAAATTCTCTTTTGTTTCGTAAACGCTGCTTTGTTTGAAAAGGAAGAAAAGAATGGAGGGAAATTTTACGAGATAAAGAAAGAAAAATCGATGAAGTCGAGACTAGGTATTATTTCACGTCACCGTATTTTAAAAGATAGCGATTTTAGTTACCAATAAAAAAATTTAAATTAATGTTGTTCTGTTATTATTATTATTTCAAAATCAGTGAAAAAAGCAGCATGTTTCTTTCTTTATTTCTTCCTAGCTTAACGGTTACAAATGAAAAGTTACAAATATGTAGGTGTTTCAAAAAGTAAGGTAACAAGCTTCCTCAAAGTAAACGATTTTCAGGAAATAAAAAAATTTGTACAATATGGGAAGGCACAAGTACATATTACTTTTCTACATAGTTACCATACTTATCGGGGCATTTATTCCATCGGTACACCAAACCATCGAAACCAGCATCGTAGAAATCAGTCTTAAGATTGTGCAAACACGTCAAGACGGCTTGCTGAACCTCTGAACTCCCAAATGATACTTTAAAGCTTCGAAGAGATGGAAATCGCTTGGTATGAGATCGAGACTGTACGGAGGGTGTGCTCCAAAGCCTAATACAAAAATCACTCTTTTTGCATTTCACACGTCTGTTCTGCCTTTGTCGAATTCCATGCACCAAAACCACATCTGAATCGTGACATAACACTTGTACGGAATACTTTAACCAATTGCCGATGAATTTCAACAGGAGAATTTTTCTTTACACAAAAAATTCGTACCACACTTCTTCATTCAATCGTGTGGACCATGTTTCTGTCAACGTCTCTGTCTTCTAACTGAGATCTAGTCATGATACTGGAGAATCAGTTCCATCTACCAGCAAACACCATTTGAAAGCTGTTATCACCTTTCTTATTTTCAGATGGAGTTTTATTCATACGGATAATGTGCACACCCGTCAGAGCTCTTGTCACCTTACTTTTTGAAACCCCCTACGAATGTATAAATGAGCAACAAAAACAGACAATAAACATTATTTTGCATGATCGGAACAGATTGTTGAAATGTTTATTCTAAATAAAAATTGATGTTAAAGTAGTTATTTCAACAAAAAGCACTTTTTTTCTTGCCATGGTAGCCTAGTGGTTATGGTCACGAACTCGTGGCAAGCGTATTGCGAGTTCAAATCCTTGTGCCATAGAAGACCCGCCGTGCAGAGGAACTGATGCAAGTGCGGTATTTTGGAGAGAAGGGTGCCAGTTCAGGTGTCTTCCTAGTCACTTGACGAGGTTCAGAATTATGAGATACATCGCCAATAGGGCCACCGTGCTTTACAAGCACATTAATAAACCCCGACAGTTTTAACGTGGCACACAGCCCCTCTATACGGATGATCTTCAGTGACATTTGGATTCGAACCTACGACGATCGACAACGGCAATCACATCACGATCCTATCCATTCAGATACTGCAGCCATAAAAGTAATACATTAATAATAAGTTATTTATTGACTACCAAAATGTGATAATTAATATAATGTAATTACTATCTGAAACAAATCATGCAATTTTGACAGTTTAATTATTGACGTTTCCAAGTAAATGCTGAATAAACGAGATAATTTCTCCCCTTTAACATAAGATAGCATAATTGCGTTACTTGCATCAACAAATTACTTTAATCTGTTTTAGTATTTATATTTAAAGGTATTTAAGAAACAAATTTTACAGAGAATATATCCATAATATTTTTTGCATGAATTATAAATTAATTTGATCTCTACTTAATTTCTTTAATCATTTTTACAGCATTACTGTAGATCTTGTAAAATATTAAAATGTAGGGCCAATTTGGAATGCGTTTTCAGCGAGATGACTAGACAAAAAAAACCACCACATTTTCAGAGTCGAAAAAAAAGGAGATAATTATTTTTTTTTTATCTGGATATTTACTGTATAAGCGAAATAAATTAAAATATTTTCTTTTAATTTTTTTTCTTCTCAATAGCAATAGTTAAAATAATTTTGAAATATTACTTCAGCATTTCATTTTGGTGTAACGTAAATTGACAATATAGAAAATCTTTTGGTGTTATTATTCATGTTCCTGCAATTCTTAAAAACTTATTTTTCAGACGTGCATAAATTTCTAAATTCTTCCAAAGTTCTACATAATAAAGCATGCGTTGTAAAATGTTATTTTTTAAACATCCAAATTCAAGAGAATAATAAACTGGTTACTTCTAATAATAAACTTTCAATTTACTATGATACTAAAATCCAATGGAATTTTTTTCAATGAAATGGATGTACAATGCCGATATGCTTCAGATAACTATCAATATGAAACACATACAATATTCATTTTGAAATGAAAAGCATTATGTTCATTTTTACCCCTTATTTGTCAGAAGAATAACAGAAAGAATTCAATAGAGTGTATTGAGAATTATTACTCTTTATACTCTAGAGCAGTAGTCTTCAAAATTTTCAACTCACGGAATCTCTAGAACTTGAAGGTGCTTTCGTGGAACCTCTAGAACT